>JAODAL010050139.1:0-27649 GCA_025379985.1 Phyllomedusa bahiana
GATCCTGGGCACGACTATCTGGCTCAACACCGGGTGTTTTTGGGGTATGTTTCCGGAACCCCAAATTTACTTTTGATTTTCCAAAAAGGATGAAAGGCCCGAGCTTGTCGCAAGCCTTTGGGGTTTTTGGGCCTCCCAGCGCCCGCGTCTTTTTTGAGCGGGCCTTCAGCAAGCTGGGGGAGTCTTTTTCAGCAAAAGCATCCAGCTTTTCCCCGTTAATGTGGATGTTTGATTTTTTCGATGAAAATTTAGGCATGGATCTCTGATGATGTTTGGCCCCAATTTGCCTAGGTCACCCAAATTTTTGCCCCGGGTTTTTTCACTTTCCTCTTCCAAAAAAAAATGGGCCTTTGAAAAAATTTTTTTTTAAAAAGAAAATTTTCCCTTTCTGGGAATTTTTATTCTCAGTTTCCCCAAAATTTCATTTTGCGGTTTTTCCGGGGGAGGGAGCCGGGAAAGACACCAAGGGGTTTTTTTTAAAAAACCGTATTTCCCTTTTATTCACTTTTTCTTTAGAATTTTTTCATTGTCAAAGGTTTTGGGGTCATTTGGTTTGTGAGATCAGCCTTTAAAATGGGCCCTTTTTAACCCAAATGGGGGCTTCTAAGTGGATTTTTTTTTCCCCCACAATTTTTTAAAAGGGCTGGAAGTCCCTTTTTTTATAATTTTTTTTGGGGCATGCTGTGTGAAATGCGCAATACTAAATGTCCTAAATTTTAAAAATTTTGGTTTTTAAAACCCCCTACATTTTTGGAAATTTTTCTTTTTAAAAATTTTCTCCAAAAAGGGAAAAAATTTTTTCTTCCCAAAAAGGGGTCATGGGTTTTTTGAAATTTTTTTGGGGGATGTTGCAGTGAAATGCGCCCATACTAAAGGTTCCTATGTTTAAAAAAGGGGGTTTCTAAAAAGACATTTTTTCCCTTTACAATTTCAAAGGGGGCTCAAGGGTCATGGGTTTTAATTTTTGGGGGCATTTTGCTGGGGAAATGCAGCTATACTAAAAGGTCCTATTTAAAAAAAAAAGTGGGTTTTTAAACAGAAATTTGTTCTTCAAAAAATTGTCAAAAGTGGCTCAAGGGGCATTTTTTGAAATTTTTTGGGGGATTTTTCTGTGGGAAAAGCAGCTTTTTACTAAAGGTCCCTATTTTAAAAAATGTTGTTTTCTTAAAAGCTTTTTCTTCCCCAATTTTTCAAGGGTGGTCAAAAATCTGTTTTGAATTTTTTGGGGGCATGGGTTTTGTGAAAAAAGTTTACTACAAAGGGCCCCAAATTTTAAAAAAATGTTGGGTTTTAACAGACATTTGGGTTTTTCCAATTGTCAAGAGTGGCCCCAAGGGTCATGTTTTTTAATTTTTGGGGGGCATTTTGCTGTGAAATGCAGCTTTCTACAGGCCCTATTTTTTAAAAAAAGTGGTTTTCTAAAAAGACATTTTTTCCACAATTTTCAAATTTTCTCAAGGGGATTTTTTTGAATTTTTTGGGGGGGATGTTGCTGTGAAATCCGCTATCCACCGGTCCTAAATTTTAAAAAAAGTGGCTCTTGTTGCCCAATTTTGTTGCCTAAGATGTAAACACGTTTCATTTTTCTTTTTTGGTTTTTTAATTCCTTCTCCAGCCCTGTTGGGTGGAAGAAAATTAAAAAGGGGTTTTTTTTCCCCTCCCATTTTGGGCTTTTTAAAGGGTTTATCGGGGATAATTAAAATTTTTCGCTATGGATTTTTGGCCTGATAATTGCGATTCGACTATCGATCCGATGACGATATTTGGGGCGCCAATCGCTCCATAATTTTTTGGGGGGTTGGGGCATCACCCAAAATTTTCTGGGAGCTCGATAGTCTATAATCATTGGAGAGTTGGTTGTTTTCCCAAAACCCCTACAGATTTTTCCCCACCATTTTCCCCTTTTTTAGAAAAGCTGGGTCCCCCACCTATGGGGGATGGGGCAAACCCCGCTTTTCTAAAAAAAAAGGGAAAAATATTTTGGGCCATTTTTCCATCACCACCTGTACCCTTTCCCCGCCTAACTTCTCAATTTCAAAATCTGGAAACCCCCCTTTTACCTCTCGCTCCCAAACTCCCCCTTTCACCCTCCACCCAAAAGAGAAATAAAACTCCCCCCCACAAATTTTTTCCCCCTTCCCCCCCCTTTTAAAATCAACCCCCCCTCCCCACCCCCCACTTTTAACCCCCATTCCCACTCTCCCCCTCTCCTTTTTAAATTTCTCTCTCACTTAATCCCAATCCCACAAATCCCCCTCTCTCACCCCTAAACCCCATCCCAAAAATCTCCCCCTCTCTAATCCCCCACCTCCACCTCTAATCCCCCTCCACTTTTTTTCCCCCACTCCAAAATTCCTTCCCCCACACTCCCCCCCCCTCACTCTAATCCCCATACCATACTCTCCCCCTCTCATTCTAATCCCCATCCCAACACTCTCCCCTTACTCCAATCCCCCTCCCATATTCTTTAAGCATATAAATGCCCCAAAAAGCCCAAAATGGAGCAAGTAGGACCCTTTTAAAACCCAAATTTGGGGTTTCCGTCACTGGGACCCAAAAAAGAAGGAGAAAGGGAAATTAAAAAGGTTTTCAGCTCCGTAATTAAATATCAAAAGAGATAGTTTTTGATGGGGGTGGGCCCAAATGGCCGATGTAGGGGGGTGCCGTAATGTTTTAATTACCCTCATCTGCTAAAATAATTGGCCCCAGTGTAGAAAAAGTTTTAAAGCCAAATTAAAAAAACGAATGTTTAACAAGGCTCCGGCCCTGATCCCTTTCACCCCAAAAGTTCTTAAAAAGTCAGCTTGGTTTTCTCTGTGCCCCTTTTCCCTGTTTTTAGAGATTCCCGGGGATGGGATAGTGCCCCGGAGACTGGTGCAAGGCAAATTTTAGTTTTCCCATTCAAAAAGGCTCCAAGTTTTGCCCAGGTAAATTTTAACCAGTAAAATTTTTTATCTTTGTGGGGGGGAAAAGTTTTAGGGGTTTAAAAAGGAAAATATAAACAGGGGTATGTTGAAAAAATACAAATATTATTAGTGATTGTCGCTGGGGTTTCTTAAAAAACAGAAGCTGTTTAAACCCAAAAGATCTGGGTTTTTATGAAGAGGGGAGTAGAAGGGGGTTATGGGGGAGCTTTTGGATATTGTGTTTTTAGACTTTGCAAAAGGGATTTGCACTGGCCTTTAAAGGTTTTTTTTGGGAAACTGAATCCCCTTGGGTTAAAAGATAACAGTTTTGTAAAATTTGGGTTTAAAAAATGGGGTGCTGGGGCGTTTCTCAGAGAAATGGTGGTAAAAAACTTCCCCCTTTTGAGTGGCGTTTTTTCCGGGGTTTTTTTGGGTATTCAGTGCAATCTAGGAAGATGCCTAAGTTTTCAAACCTGGACACACTGAGTGCTTGGGGGATCCACGGCAAAAGGGGGTTTTAATGTGGGTAAATGTAAGGTTCTGCATCTGGGGAGAAATAATCTACAGGCACATATGTCCTAGGGGAGAAAAACTTGGAGATTCGCTTTTTTGAAAAAATCGGGCGTTCTTTTAGATCATAGGTTTTCAGAACAGCTGCAATGCAATCAAACTGCCTCTAAGGCAAGAAGTATTGGGGGTGTATTAAAAGAGGCATGGACTCGTGGGGGGCAAGGGGTTTAAATTCTTCCCCCTGTAAAAAAGCAAATTTTTTGGTCCTCACTTGAATATGCTGTTCCCGTTCTGGGCCCCGTTTATAAGATTTTAATGGGGCTGGGGAGAGTACAAAGGGGAGCAACCCAAAATTATAAGGGAAATTGGGGAAATCTTTGTTATAGGAGAGGTTAGTAAATTGAACCTTTTTTTATCTTGAAAAAACGGCTTGGGGGAATGATTAATTTGTAAAAATATATAAATGGTCCCTACAAAAAGTATGGGGAAAAATTATTTCAAGTGAAGCCCCCTCAAAAGACAAGGGGACATTCCCTTCGACTAGAGAAAAAAGGATTCAATCTCCAGAGGAGAAGAGCGTTCTTCCCTGTAAGAACTGTGAATCTGTGGAATTGCCTGCCTGAGGAGCTGGTCACAGCAGGAATTGTAGAGAGTTTCAAGAAAGGCTTAGATGCCTACCTGGAACTAAAGAATATTAATGCGTATGTAGCTATGTAAAATTCTGGATCCTGGCTGGTGGAGGCTCTGGGGTCAGAGATATGGTCTCCACTGGAGCAGATTGGTTCTTGCCTTGTGGGTTCCAGGGCATTAACCAGCGATGAGGCTGGGCTTGAAGTCCTTATCTCCCTCCCTTCACCCACATTTTCCTCACCCTTGGTTGAACTTGATGGACAGGTGTCTTCTTTCAACCGTACTAACTATGTAACTATGTAACATTTTCTCCCCCACGCTAATCCCCATCCCACACTCCTCCTCTCACTCTAATCCCCATACCACACTCTCCCCCTGACTCTAATCCCCATCCCACACTCTCCACCCCACTTTAATCCTCCCACATCCATTCTATCCCCCCTCACTCTATTCCTCCTCCCCCACTCTAACCCCTCTCCCCCTCAATCTAGCCCCCTCTCCATCACTCTAACTTCTCTTCATCTATTACATCTTGTTCTCAGATAGGGTAACATAGACAACCTGGCAGGTTCCTCTAAACATGGGGAGCTATCCATGCCTATAAGGTAGGAAATATTGTATGTTTCCAATAGGCAAGAATGGTTTTCTTAGCATAAAATATGAGATGTTTCATTAAGGGCATATCCTATCGAAATGCCATCAATGTGTGAGATGCTATACCAAAAGATGAAGGTAAATTTTAGAATCTAGGATACAGGGCAGACCTATTTTTTTTTCTATAAACTCAAACACATCAGTCAAAAAATCTAAAAGTATATGATTACTTTTGACATTTTCAAGTTATTTCAGTAACCATTGTGGATTTTAATGGAACAAGAATTTTGTGTGTAAATAAAGATAGTTTTCCATTTCAACAGTCCACAACATTTTTTTCTTACTTTTCAGACATCATAATTCCCATGGATTCCGAAGCTATAAGAAAGTTGTATTTCGTGAGTATCTAGATAGCAGCTTTAAAGAACCAGTACTTCGCGGAGAGAGAGATGCTCACTTGGGACTGTTGGGGCCATGTATTCGTGCAGAAGTGAATGATGAGATCATAGTAAGTAAAAACTATATATTTAAATAAAATAGCAAACTAATCATCTGAAAATAGGGGACTACTACATCTAAAACAAATGATGTTCTTATTTGTCTTAATTATTCCAAATATTTTTCAGTAAGTTTGTAAAAATATCTATATCTTGTCCACATAGTTACATAGTTATATAGTTTGTAAGGCCAAAAAAAAGACAGACGTCCATCCAGTCCAGACTGATCCAGAGGAAGGCGAAAACTCCCATAAGGTAGAAGCCAATTGTCCTCATTTTAGGGAAAAAATTCCTTCCCGACTCCAATCTGGCAATCAGAATAAATCCCTGGATCAACGCCCCTTCTCCAGAATCCTAGTCACTATAACTTGTTATATTATTACACTGTAGAAATGCATCCAGACCCTTTTTGAACTCTGTTGCTGAATTCACTATGACAAGTTCCTCTGGCAGAAATTTCCACAGTCTCACTGCTCTAACAGTAAAGAATCCCTTTCTATGATTATGTAGAAACTTTCTTTCCTCAAGACATAGAGGATGCCCCCTTGTTCTGGATACAGTCCTGGGTATAAATAAATCTTGGGAGAGATCTCTATATTGACCTTTAATATTATACATATTTATTATGTGCCCCCCGAAGCCGTCTTTTCTCTAAACTAAATAACCCTAATCTTGCAAAACTTTCTGGGTATTGCAGTCCACCCAGTCCTTTTATTATTTTTGTTGCCCCCCCCCCCCCTTTGTACCTGTTCAAGCTCTACAAAGTCTTTCCTGTGCACTGGTGCCCAAAACTGTACACAATAGTCAATGTGTGGTCTAACCAGTGACTTGTATAATAGGAGAATAATGTTCTCATCATGTGCATCTATGCCCCTTTTAATACACCCCATAATCCTATTTGCCTTGGCAGCTGCTGCCTAACTGGCTGCTTCAGTTAAGTTTACTGTCCACCAGGATTCCCAAGTCCTTCTCCATGTCACTTTTACCCAGCGTTTTTCCATTTAACATGTAATCATTTAATGAATTTTTCCTCCCCATGTGCATAACCTTGCATTTATCTGTGTTAAACCTCATCTGCTATTTCTCTGCCCAGGCTTCCAACTTATCCAGATCCCTTTGTGATAACACATTATCCTCTATTGTGTTAATTACTTTACAGAGCTTAGTATCATCTGCAAAGATCGATATTCTACTGTGCAAATCCATGTGTAAGATCATTAATCAAAATATTAAAGAGGATAGGGCCCAATACTGAACCCTGTGCTACCCCACTAGTAACAGGGATCCAGTCTGAGTATGTACCGTTTATTACCACCCTTTGTTTTCTATCACTGAGCCATTTGCTTACCCACTTGCAAACATTTTCCCCCAGTCCAAGCATTCTCATTTTACTTACCAACCTTTTATGTGGCACAGTATCAAATGCTTTAGAGAAATCTAAATATATGACATCCCAGTCTAGAACAACTTCCTTAGTTTGACAGGACCGATCCTTCATAAACCCATGCTGGAACGGTGTTATACATTTATTTTCAGTGAGATACTCCAGGATAGCATCTCTTAGAAAATCTTAACTCCCTTAGGACACGGGGGTGTATGCCATCAGGACCTGGTGATTTGTCTATTTTAATCTTCTTAAGACAGAGCTGCACTTCTTCCTGGGTTAGCCAAGAAACATTTAAATTGGAGTGTACCTCATCCCTCTGCTCATCCACAAGAAGGTCATCCTCATCAGTAAATACATTAGAGAAAAAATTGTTTTTATAAGTTTGCTTTCTTCTCATCACCTTCCACAAAATCTCCCTCAATACTTTTCAAGGGGACAACATTTTCTGTTTTAATCTTTTTACTATTTATATAGTTAAAAAATATTTTGGGGTTAGTGTTACTTTCTATGGCAATTTGTCTTTCTGTCTCCAGCTTTGCTGGCTTTATCATTGTTTTACATATTTTATTTTCTTCCTTATAGCTTTTTGGTGCCTCTTCACTGCCCTCCTGTTTAAGTAGATTAAACACTTTGTTTTTCTTAAATTAAATACTTAATTGCCTCCTTTACATCTCTGTTGATTCACATGGGTTTTTCCTGTTTCTAATTATTTTATTATCATAAGGTATGTACCTGTCACAGTGGGTGCCTAAGATGTTTTTAAAGATCTCCCATTTATTATTTGTTCTGCTATTTTTAAACACCTTGTACCAATCAATACGGTTTTGGGCCTCCCTTAGCAGATTAAAATTAGCCTTCCTCAAATTCAGTGTTTTTGTGGCTCCGCAACAAAAAACTCTATTGAAGGATAAATGAAAATGTATTATATTATGGTCACTATTTCCTAGGTGCCCCCCAACCTGAACCTTTGTTACTCTGTGAAGTCTATTAGTGAATATTAAGTCTAAAAGGGCCTTTTCTCCAGATGGTTCCTGCACCATTTGAGAAAGGTAATTATCTTTAGTTATTGACAAAAACCTGTTACCTTTATGAGAGCTACAGGTTTCAGTTTCCCAATTTATGTCTGGGTAGTTAAAGTCGCCCATAATAATTACCTCATTCTGATTAGCCGCCTCATCTATTTGTCTGAGGAGTATATCTTCCATGGGTTCTGTTATATTTGGAGGCCTATAGCAGCCCCTTAGTAGAATAATATTATTGTTATTACCCCCATGTATATCTACCAATAATAATTCCACATGTTCATTTCCTGTATCTATATCTTCCCGCAGTAATGGCGTCAGACAGGAATTTACATAGAGACATACACCTCCCCCTTCTGGTGTTTACGATCTCTTCTAAATAAACTGTTACCCTGTAAGTTAACCGTCCAGTCATAGCTCTCATCCAGCCATGTCTCAGTTATCCCCACTATGTCATATTTTTCGTCAGCAATTAGTAATACTAGTTCATTTATTTTGTTGCTGAGACTCCTGGTATTGGTCAGTGTGCAATTTAGAGATTTTTCAGTTTTTATTCCTTTATCCGTGGTTCTTTTTAACTATTACTACACCCCCTCCCTCTACTCCACCTCCTGTTTTATTCCTAATTCCCAGCTCTCTATCTTCACTATGTTGCACGCTATATCTGTAGTTACCCTCCCCCCCAGTCCCAAGTTTACATATTCCTACCACATCCTGGCTGATAAGGAAGTTCTTTAACTTCTCAGTCTCCCACGATCGACAAATGAAGACACAGTGGACCACTGAAGCTCTGCATCAAATTAGATCTGAACTAACTTTATTACAGGAATCGAGAGTTTTTATAGTGCACTGTATGTACCATATGTGGGGGTGTAGCCAGTTTACAAAACCAATAACATATCAGATCATCACAGATGAAAAACCAATAAGGAATCAGTAAGGTATATATGACTTCATTGCTATTTTGAATATGCTGACAAGCACCTTAAAATTGGCAGAAAACAGATCAACTTAATAACTAATACAAGTTCTGTGTTTGCTTAAGTAGGTTCTAGGGGAACTGTGACATGGCTTTTGTGAGCCAAGTAAGTCTTCTGATATGTGTTTAAATGATTTTTTTTAGCTGAATCAACAATTTGTAACTAGGGGAAAAGTTACAGCAATAAGCAAGAGTTTTAAGAGCTGACAGATTTCATAAACTAGTAATGCGATAATTATCATTAATATCAATTTTAGATAATTTCATATCACTGTCCATTTTGTCCCCCAATACAGCTGCACCCTCCCCATTTAGGTGCAGCCCATCCCTAGAGTCTGTAGCCAAGACAGAAGTCAGCCCAGTTCTCCAAAAACCCAAATCCCTCTTTCCTACACCAATTTCTGAGCCACTTATTCACCTCTCTAATCTCCCGCTGCCTCTCTGAAATCGTTTTTAGGGACACTCCACCTACCTCTAACTTTGTCATTGGTGCCAATGTGGACCATAACAGCTGGATTCTCACCAGCCCCACCCAGTAATCTGTCAACCCGTTTTGCGTCATGTCGAACTCATGCCTCAGGCAAACATGATAATTTTGAATGATCTGTTGCATGTTGTTTTGCAATGTTATTAAAAATATATACAGGCAGTCCCCAACTTACAACGTTCCAACTTACATCTGACCCCTAGTTACAAACGGAGGCTTATGAGGCATGTTGTCTCTTGTAGTTCTATGTTACACAGCAGATAGTAGCTGTGGAACAATAAGTTCCAGCATGCCCCAGCAGAACGAGGTGAAAATGAGGTGAAATCTTCTTAACACAGGCACAGACAGCAAAACAAAATGTAAAAACCCTTCGCTGCACTATCCGAAACTATAAAAAACCCTTTTGTGCTGGAGTTACATTTCATAAATATACCTGTTCCGACATACATACATATTCCACTTACATATACAACAAACCTACAGTCCCTATCCCGTTCGTAACCCAGGGACTGCCTTTTTTTTTTTTCTTTTACAGAATTGCTGAAATGAGCAGTCACCTGATGTCATTTTTTTGTAACCTACTAATACCTGTTCAAATATTACCTGTACAAATAACCTTCATGCTACATACACTGTAATTTATCACCATACTACAGAACTGCTTTATTATTTTTTTTTACATTCTTATCAATAAACATGCATGTATCTCTAATCCTCCACTAATTTATATGATTATATCTTTATCATATAGGTACAATTTAAAAATATGGCTTCTCGTCCGTACTCCTTCTATTCCAATGCTCTAGCAGTACCATGGAGAGAAGAGAATGTCCCCCCACAACAGACTCGTACATACACTGGAAGAGTGAGCTCTCAGTTTGGGCCCACAGATTCTGAAGAGGAATGCAGAACCTGGCTCTACACCTCTAATGCTCACCCAGTAAGTATCAGAATATCTCTATTCTAGTCTTAGATAATCCTAGAAGATTAGCTGATCTTGAGCCAAGATTTAAATGCATATCTGGTTGTGACATGCACATGCATTAATAAACATCTAGGACCACATGTATTAATACTAAGTCTAAAATTCATTTTGTTGCCCATAGCAACTAATCAAAGCGTTCCTCTCATTTTTCCAGAGCACTATATGAAATGAAAGGGGCACTCTGATTGGTTGCTATGGGCAACAAAGTGAGTTTTAGACCTAGACAGTTTTCATGATCTTCTTTTTGTAGAGAAATAATTAATGTTGCCAGTTTCTTTTAATTTACATCATAATGTTATTCACAACAGTAGAACAGTAGAATAAAGTAAAGCTATAAAATAAAGTAAAACACGAACACTGCCCTTTCCCCTTTACAAATGCCAATCACTGCAAAAAAATCCAAAAAGGAAAAGGTACACATAGTGATGGAAGATAGTGATGGATAAATATTGTTTTATGTAAGAAAAACCCTTTTTTTAAAGTGCTAAAACATCAAATAATAGAAATTGGGTAACACTGTAATTGTATCAATCCACAGAGAAAAACTAGCATGTCATGTATACTGCATGGTGAGTGCTGTAAAAAATAAAAATAAAGAATACTACCAGGATTGCTGTATTTTCTTCATCCGGCCTTCCAAAAAATGGATTTAAAGGAAATCAAAAAGTCACATGTTCCCCAAAATGGCATAAATCAAGTCCCTACCCAGCTCTGTACACAGAAAAATAAAAAATAAAAAGTTATGTCTCTCAGACTATAGTGATGCAAAAACAAGTTATTTGTTTTAAATAAGTAATTTACTCTGAAAACATCAATTCATCCCGAAAAAAAAGCCCTTAATCGGCTCCATATACAGAAAAAAATACTTTATGGCTGTCAGAATATGATGATATCAAAAAGCAATTTTTTACAAAAGCATTTCTATTGTGTAAAAGTAGCATGACATAATAAACTATATAAAATTGGTATTGTAATTGTAATGACCTGCATAGTAAAATTCTAATATCATTTATGCCACACAGCGAACGTTGTGAAAATAAAACCCCAAAAACAAGGGCAAAATTGCTGTTCTATTTTTTGTTTCCATTTTTGTGGCCCATTGCTAAAAAAACTGTGAAACACCTGTTAGCCCAATTTGCACAATACACCCCTAGATGAGATCCGTTAGGTTTGTTGAATACAAAATAGGGTGCCTTTACCTGTACGCACCCGTTTCCTGCGTTATCTGGGAATTTTGTGTGTGGCATCCCCCTCCTCCGCTGTGTGTGAAGGGGCCCTCAGCCTACAGAAGCCAGTGTGTGGGTGAGTGTCTGAGCCCAAACACCGTGCAGGATCTGGAATTTCATGTGGATGGAGGCGAGAGGAGAGAAGCGTCTGCAGGTACTGGGGGCTTGGATACATGGAGAGGGGGCTGTGTGTATGACCTACCTAAAGCCGGGGCTTCTGCTTGTCTCTACTGCCTCAGCACTACTGAGTGGCACTTCAGAGGCAGGAAACAGCAAGATATGTCTTCACTGGCTGCCCGCCAAGTCTGTTAGTATCATAAGGAGGTAAGGACCACTGAGTGAGGAGACGCGCCTGCTGCTGCGCGGCTCAAACATTGAAGGCAAGTGGTGTGATAAAATGGCATCTAGCCAGTTGACTTCTATGTGGAAATTTGACATGGAGCTTGGAGCCCTTCAGGGATTTCATGAACTCCTTGGTGGGCCAGTCTGAGCCTGGGTTTACCTAAAATGTCTTGGCATGTCAACTTTGACACATGTCATAGGTTCGCCATCACTGTACTAAGATTTTGCCAGTGCACAACTGTGGAATCACACTTTAGTATGTTTACTCATTTTTTTTTAACTTGAAAAAAAAACTACATTTTTTTTTTTAAATTACATATTCTGGTTTTATAAAACATACCTTAAACAAATAAAATCAAAATATTTTAATTACTATTAGCATGTGTTTTTCCAGATCAAGTAGAGGAAAGAAATATAGAAACATTGAGGGCCTCATTAGGGATGAGAAAATTGATTCTAACGTAGTGGAATTCGTTTCGAATTTCAGGAAAAATTTGATTCTAAATGAAGTCGAATTTCCTTGCGGTAATGAATCTAAAATGGCCGCGATCACATGGCGTGACATGTGACAAAGAACTAGGGGAGGAAGAAAGGAACACCTTCAATGACATGTGCAGACATGCAGCCAATCAGCAGCCAGCCAGCTTCTGTGATGTCACAGCCCTATAAATTGGCCGGCCATTTTACATTCTGTCACTTGCTACTGTGATGTACACGGATCTCTCTGCAGCAGCACTAGATTGCACTCTGTGCCAAATACTTCCGATTTTAGAATTACTGGGGTGAAATACCTTTCAAATACACAGGGTGTGTGTGTCATGTACACACACGTTCCTGAACCAGCGTTGTTTATTTTGGGATATTGCTTTCTGTGCTAAAGAGTTACTTTTTTCACTTATTGTGGTGATCTCTCTTTGAAATACAGTTCCTGTTCTGTTAAACGCTGTGTGGCAGAGCGACCACAGACAGTCGCATGTTTCTCCCACTGAGTGGAGCTATACAGAAGATCCACAAGCAACACGCCACCAAGGCTACCTGGCCTTGGTGGGATAATATATGCTGTCAGCCACAGTAAGCGGTTGGCAGCCGTCAATAATTATTTCAGGGACGGCTCTTATCGGGAGTAGACAATGTGTTGGGTGGGTGTCTAATCCCCGTGTTCGAGGGCAGGTTTTCGACAAGTTCCTGGAGACTTATAAAAGGTTGCTGCTCAAGGTAATTAGGGGGCGTGATCTGCTGCCTGCAGTGTGGAGCAGCAGAAGAGCTAGAGAGAGGCCCTGGACCCCAGAGGCTTGAGAGAAGCCAGGACCCGGCAGGAGACTGGGAGAATCTATGAAAGTGTACGGTGGTACTGGACATTAGGTCCAGCTCACACGGTAGAGAGGGATTTTTGGTACCTGTGATTTGGTAGTGGCCAGACAGGCCTAGGTTTTTGTTTATGTTTTGCTGTATATGAACTGACTTTGCCTGAGGTCAGTTTTAAACGGCAGCCCTGTGTTGGAGTGCCGTTTCTGTTTCACTCAAAACAGCGATCCCATGGACCCCTGGACTGTCCAAAATGGTGACCAACCGTGAGTGAAACATCACAGCTGATACATGTAGAGCCCCACAAAAGAGTGGAGAGGGTGTCGGCAGTAATTTTGCATTGACATCACTGATCATTTTGCCTTTTCTTTGATCCATCAGTGTCCACGTCGGTCAATAATCCATCAGTATTGCTACAGCCAAAAAGAAACAGGAGTTGATCCAAAAAAGAGCTAACAAGTAAATGGAATATTTGCATGTTTTCTGTGTTTTGTATCCACTCCTGCTTTTGGCTACCTAATCATCAGACAATCCTGATGCAAACAAAGGACCATGTCATACTGGCCTTGCAGCTTCTCCAAAGACATAATCGGTTGTGTTTGTTTTTTTCATTCCTTCTGAAAGATTAAAAGAAGGGGAAAACCAAACATAGTGGCAACGTCATAGAGTGGTAGAGGGAGGAAAGAGCATTTGGAAACCACAGGGTGGTCGAGTGAAAGAATGATCCGTTGGCAGCAGCATGAGGAGTTTACAGAATGGCACAATGACAGATAGTGGAGGTGGCAGCATGAATAGTTTACAAAGTGAGACAATGACAGATTGTGGAGGTGGCAGCAGCATGAGTAGGCCACAGTGTGGCAAAATGACAGATTATGGAGGTGGCAGCAGCATGAGTAGTTTACAGAGTGGCACAATGACAGATTGGGAGGTGGCAGCAGCATAAGTAGGCAACAGATTGGCACAATTACACAGTATGGAGGTGGAGGCAGCAACAGCATCAGGCCGGAGAGTGGCAGAATGACATAATTTTGAGGTGGCAGCAGCTAGGTGACATAATGTGGAGGTGGCGGCGGCAGCATCAAGCCAGAGAGTGAAATGGTAACATAGCCTGGAGGTGACAGCAGCAGCAGAAGCAGCATGAGAAGACCTGAGTGGTGAGGTGGCAACAGCATCAGAAGGCTACATAATGGCCCAGGGAAGAGTGGGGATGTGGGTGGCAATACCAGTCCCTGGTAACGATGGTGGGTGGTAGAAGTAGCAGTTGGCAGCATATGTGTGGCATCTGGCGGGTGGCACCATCAGAATAGTAGCTGAGGCAGGTAGCCAGAAGAATCCAGACTCATTTGTCAAAGTTTGGGTGAGGAGGCATGGTTTATCTAATCTGATACATCAGGCATTGGTGTTTGGAAATCCTGACCTACTCCCGGGCTATGCCAACTAAGAGTTGTGTCTGATGAACCCACCAACTCTTGGCTGGGGTTGTCAGATGTCTTCTGGGAGGAAGTGGATGACCTAGTCAACCATCCAAGAACTGTTGTCTTGGTGGTCAACACACGGCCGCTAGATGACACCAGTGGTTCTGGCCTCACCGAGTGACCCCTGCTGTGACGTCCCCTTACTGTGCTGCGACTGCCTGCTCCAGGAACATTTGTGCCACTGCCTCTCCCATGTGAAAGGCCTGCCACCTCTCTCTCTGACATACTGTTTAACCAAAAATTTACAGTAAAACAAACTCTTTTTAATGTAGATGTTTGTATATGACAAATACACAAGCTGTATTTAAAAGGTGTTTCACTTTATAAGTAAAAAAAGTAACTCTTTGGTGCAGAGAACAATATTCTTTCTAGCTGCCTCTGACATTACCCTGTCAGGCTGCGTACCCACTTCAGTTATTTGTTTTAGTTTTGACCCCATAACTGCCCAGATAAGTGAAGTGTGAAGCGATTCTAAGAGTGGCGCCAATCATCTGCATGTCATACTAAATCACAGCATTGTTTCAATATCAAACTACCCTCCCTGTGCATATTTTTGCATGGCACAATGTTCTACAACACCATACAGGCTCTCGGCAGCCAGAAAATAGCTGTTTTTTAACGAGATTCGGCACATATAAATTTGGAACAAAACTAATTTTGGGGGGAAATTCAGCAAATTGGGCCGAATCTAATTTTTGAGAAATTTGTCTAGGTGTAAGACTTTCTTTGTTGCCCATAGCAACTAATCAGAGTTCCCCTTTCATTTCCTATAGTACTCTGAAAAAATGAAAGGGGAGCTCTGATTGGTTGCTATGGGCAACACAGAAAGTCTTACATCTAGACAGTTTTCATACATGCCCCCCTTTATGTTGAGGAAAAACTGGTGCACAAGTTTACTGGTGAAGTTGTGATATTAAAGGCAAACTTATGGGGCCATTGGTCACCACTTGCAGGTTTGGTTTTGTCTGCATGCAGCTACTAGTTCATTTGACCTTTCCCTTAAGAGTTAAACAATGGAGATATAGTAGATTGCAAAAGTATTCATATCCTTTGAACTGTTCTCCATTTTTAAACGTTACGCCATATACGTAAGTATTTTATTGATATTTATGTGATGGTGCAACACAAGGTACCATGTATTTGTGAAGAGTAAAGAAAATGATATATGCTTTTCCAAATTTTTGCGCATTATAATACTAAAACTGTGGTGTGCCTTTGTATTCCGCACCTAGAGTCAATAATTTGTAGGACCACCTTCAGCTGTACCTTTAGCTACAAGTCTGTTGAGTTATAGCTCTACCGGCTTTGAACGTCTATAGGCTGGAATTTTTTGCACATTCTTCTTTGCAAAATAGCTCTAGCTCAGTCAGATTGGTTGATGAACACAAGTGAAAAGCAATTTTCAAGTCATGCTACAGTTTCTCAATGAGATTTAGGTCTGGACTTTCGGCCATTTTAGCACATGTATATGCTTTGATTTAAACTATTCCATTGTAGCTTTGGCTGTATACAGTTGAAACCAGAAATTTACATAGACTGTATAAAAAGAATGTTACGTGTTTTTCTCACTATCTGACATGAAATCAGAATAAACCTTACCTATTTTAGGTCAATTAGGATTAATAAAATTATTTATATTTGCCAAATGCCAGAATAATGAGAGAGAAATAATTTTTTAAGGCATTTTTATTACTTTCTGCAAAGTCAAAAGTTTACATATATTTCATTAGTATTTGGTATCATTGCCCATAAACTGTATGACTTGGGTCAAACATTTTGGATATCCTTCCACAAGCTTCGCACAATAGTTGGTAGGAATTTTGGCCCATTCCTCCTGACAGAACTGGTGTAACTGAGCCATGTTTGTAGGTCGCCTTGCTTGCACCTGCCTTTGCAGCATTGCCCATAAATTTTCAATAGGAATGAGATCAGGGCTTAGTGATGGCCGCTCCAAAACATTCACTTGGTTATCCTTAAGCCACTTTATAACCAGTTTGGCAGTATGCTTCAGGTCATTGTCCATTTGAAAGATCCATTTTCGCCCAAGCTTTAACTTCCTGGCTGATGTCTTGAGATGTTGCTTCAATATTGCCACATAATCTTCTTTCCTCATGATGCCATCTATTTTGTGAAGTGCACTGCAGCTTAAAAACCCCACAACATGATGCTTCCACTCCCGTGTTTCACAGTTAGGATGTTGTTCTTAGGCTTCCAAGCTTCTCTTTTTCCTCCAAAGGTAACGATGCTCATTATGGCCAAACAATTCAATTTTAGTTTTGTCAGACCACAAGACATGGCTCCAAAACGTAGGTCTTTGTTCCTGTGTGCATTTTCAAACATTATTCTGGCTTTTATATGTTTCTTTTGGAGTAATGACTTCATCCTGGAGGAGTGGCCTTTCAGCCCATGTTGATACAGTATGTGTTTCACTGTGGATAATGATACAATATTACCAGCTTCTTCACAAGATCTTTTGCTTTTATTCTTGGGTTGATATGCACATGTTGGACCAAAGCACGTTCATCTCTGAGACCCAGAACCCATCTCCTTCCTGAGCTATATGATGGCTGGACATTCCTGTCTTGTTTGTACTTGCATATAATTGTTTGTACAGATGAACAAGGCACCTTCAGGTATCTGGAAATTGCACCCAAGGATGATCCTGACTTGTGCAAGTCCACAATTCTCTTCCTGATATTTTAGCTGATTTTGTTAGACTTTCCCTTGATGTTACACACAGAAGCAGTGTCTTTCTGGTGTGAATTAAAAAAAAAAAAAAAACATCCAAAGGTGTGTGTCTAATTAACTCAGATGTTGCCAATAAACCTATAAAAAGCTTCCAAAGACATGAAATCATCATATAGACTGTCACAAATTTTTTAAAGGCATAGTAATCCTAGTGTAGGTAAACTTTTGACATTGTAGAAAGTAATACAAATTCTCTCTCTGTCATTATTCTGCATTTGGCAAATATAAATAATTTTGGTAATCTTAATTGACCTAAAACTGGTAAGATTTTTCTGATTTCATGTTAGATAGTGAGAAAAACATGCATATGTGTCTTTTTATATAGTGTATGTAAACTTCTGGTTTCATCTGTATTTAGGTTCGTTGTCCTGCTGGAAGGTGAACCTGGGCTCTAACAGGTTCCTGTATTTAGCTCCATTCATCGTCCCATCAACTCTGATCAGTTTCCTTGTCCCTGTGGAAGCAAAACATCCCCACAATATGATGCTGCCACCTCAATGCTTCACAGTGGGAATGGTGTGTTCAGGGTGATGTGCAATAATGGCTTTCCTCCATACATAGCGTTTGCATTTAGGTAAAAAAAAGTTCCATTTTGGTCTCATCTGAGTACCTGCTTGCTGTGTCTGTTACATGACTTTTTGCAAACTTCTTATGGCTTTCTAAAATGGTTTTTTTCTTGCCACTCTTCCATATAGGCCAGATTTGTGGAGTACACGACTAATAGTTGTCCTGTTGACCTGGTCCCACCTGAGCTGTGAATCTCTGCAGCTTCTCCGGAGTGAATCTGGGTCTCTTGACTGCTTCTCTAATTTGCGCTCCTTTTGCCTGGGCTGTCAGTTTAGGTGCACGGCCATGTCTTTTTTTTAGGTTAGCAGTTGTGCCTTACTCCCTCCATTTAGGGAAAATCAATAGAATAGTGATCCATGAGATGTTCATAGCTTGGAATATTATTTTAAAACCTAACCCTGCAATACACCTTGCCACAACTTTATCCCTGAGCTGTCTGGGGTGTTCCTTGGCTTTCATGATGCTGTTTCCCCTGTTAGAGAGGTAGGCAGCCTCACTACTCTTACAGTAAAGAATCCTTTTCTATGCTTATAAGTATTGATGAGCGATTAGTAAAAAAATCTAGATCGAGTCAATTGCCGATTTTAAAAAACATCATGTAGATTTCTGATCTCGATCAATCGCCGATTCCCATTAAAGTCATAGCTTCATAGTTTCATAGTTTCATAGCATGTAAGGCCGAAAAAAGACAAGACGTCCATCCAGTTCAGCCTGTTGTGCTAAGGTGTTGATCCAGAGGAAGGCAAAAAACCCTAATGAGGTAGAAGCCAATTGTCCTCATTTTCGGGAAAAATGCCTTCCCGACTCCAATCTGGCAATCGGAAAAATCCCTGGATCAACGACCCCTTTCCAGAATCCTAGACACTATAACTTGTTATATTATTATGCTCCAAAAATGCATCCAAACCCTTTTTGAACGCTGTTATAAGAGATGGGCGAAATGATTCTAACGAAGTGGAATTCGTTTAGAATTTCAGGAAAACTTCAGTTCGGAACAAAGTCGAATTTTGGGGTACTTCGCGTGAACGAAGTGTGCTTTTGATTGATAAAATGGCTGCGAGCACATGGTGTTACATAGGGCAAAGAACTCTGGGAGGAAGAAGGGCATAGCCTACATGACATGTGCAGAGATGAAGCCAATCAGAGACCGTCGGGATTCTGTGACGTCACCGCACTATATAAGTCCGGGCGCGACGCTGGGAGCTCATACCGCTCTCACTGTACTGATTAGGGAAGGTGCTGCCACGGCTGCTAATGATATCTCTTACTAAAGAACTCATTTTTATACAGCGATTTTTGGGGGGTGTCACAGCTTGTCTCAGAGACTGCTTCTCTTAACGTTCTATTTCTGATTTTGTGGGGTATTGGATCTGAAGTCCATTGTGTGTCCAGTGCAGCTGCATATACATTTTAATGCTATCTGCTCACAGCACATTGAATATCCAAGGGTGATCTAAGCCTGTTCCTGTTGTATTCATTTAAAGAAACAGCGTTTTTACAATACAAATACCACTTCATTTTTGGCTGCTCAATTCTTTTGCGCAATTTACATCCAGGGGTTAATTAAGCGTTGTTCTGCTGCTGTGGTGACTAAAAGAAACTGTTTATTTCACCGCCAAAAAATAAATTTTTCCTGTAGCATAATTCACAAGCGAAGGTTAATTACAAGTTTTTCTCTTGTTGTGTAGCGTAAAATACACGCCATTGTAACACGCTACAAAGCTGGTAGTTTTTGGCTGCTCAATTCTTTTGCGCAATTTACATCCAGGGGTTAATTAAGCGTTGTTCTGCTGCTGTGGTGACTAAAAGAAACCATCTTTTTCACCGCCAAAGAAGCAATTTTGCTTGTAGCATAATTCATATCCGAAGGTAAATTAAGCCTGTTTGTGCTTTTATATTCAGTAAAGTACACAGTTTTTAAATGACACATACAAATAAATTTTTCCTGGCCATTTGTGGAGCGCAATTTATATCCAAGGGTTACCCAAGCTTGTTACTGGGTTCATTTGGCGTCAAATACAGGGTGTGTATTTATCATATAGAGATATCTTCATCAAACAGTGTCTGTACATTTTAGAACAAACAGTATGTCAGACAGAGAGGTGGCAGGCTCTTCACCTGCCAGTGACAGTGGCACAAACATTCCTGGAGCAGGCCCAGGTCACAGCACAGCAAGGGGACGTCGCAGCAGGTGTCACTCGGTGAGGCCACAACTGCCGCTGTCAGCTAGCGGCCGTGTGTTGTTCAGCAACCCAATGGTTCTTGATTGGTTGACTAGGTCATCCACTTCCTCCCAGATGACATCTGACAACCCCAGCCAAGAGTCGGTGGGAACGTCAGACACAACCCTTAGTTGGCATGCCCGGGAGCGGGTCAGCGGCTCTCACCTGTCCTCAACCCGCCTCTGTCCCATCCGGTTCCCTCAGCCAGAGAGCTACTATGTGGTCTGGGCTGAGCGCCCCTATATAGCGAGGATGAACAATTTGAGGAGGGCAGTCAGCAGCTACTTGGCAGCGAAGAAATGGGGCCAATATCCCCTACTTCTTGCAGTAGGCGGCAAAGTATAGATGTTGAGAGTGGCATGGGAGGTCATGTTGTGAGGGGTCAGCCTCTGCATACCAAGACCGGTGATGAGGACAGCAGTGACGATGAAACACAAATAGATGATGATGTAGCCGACCGCACTTGGGAGCCGGGTGAGTCAAGGGCTTCATCACCGTCAGGAGAAGAGGGCGTCAGCTTGCGCATCAGGCAGCGGTGCAGCCAGCAAGTGGGTTGTGTGGCCGTGAGTCAGCAGGATAGCAGCAGTGTGAGGTCGTGCGCCAAGCGGCCACGGGTAAAAAACCCGCTTCGCAGGTCCAAGAAAGTAGCGGCACAGGGGCTCAGCGAGACGGTGGCGGCAGTAGTCACTCAGTGCGGAGCGTTGGCGGTAAAATCAGCTACTCGGCGGTGTGGCAGTTCTTTGCTAAGACACCGGAGGAGCCGAATATGGGTATATGTAGAATCTGTAGGCAGAAAGTGAAGCGTGGCCAGGGAGCTAACGTTGGCACCACGGCCCTGCGTCAACACATGCAGCGTCACCATCCGGTGGCCTGGGAGAAACGTGGCTCAGATGTGGTGGTCCATCCTGCCGCCGCAGCAACAGCAGCAGCAGCAGCGCCCAGTGGCACGCATGCCATTGCAGCCAGTCAAGGCTCCACCACCTCTGCAGAAGGGAGCTGTTTCTCTTTGACATCATCTCCCGGTCCAGATGCTCCTGCTCCTCGCTACTCATGGTGCCAGCAGTCGTTCAGCGAGGCGATTGCAAAGAGACAACAGTATGTGTCCAACCATCCTAAGGTGCAGAAGCTGACCGTGCTCCTGTCCAACTTGTTGGTACTGCAGTCCCTCCCTTTCCAAATGGTGGACTCTGCACCGTTCAGAGAACTAATGGCTTGTGCCGAGCCGAGATGGAGAGTTCCAAGCCGTAATTTCTTTTCCAAAAAGGCAGTACAAGCACTTCATAAATATGTAGAACAGAAGGTGGGCCAGTCCTTGAGCTTATCGGTTTGTTCCAAGGTGCACGGCAGCGCGGACGTCTGGAGCTGTAACTACGGTCAGGGCCAGTACATGTCCTTTACGGCCCACTGGGTGAATGTGCTTCCTGCTCAGGCACAACAACAAATTGGACAGGAGACACCGCTTTCTCCTCCACGTTGTCAAACTGCGGCTCCTGCGCCAATGTCCGCCTCCTCCTACTCCACCACCACCACCATCTCAGCCTCCACAAGTACTGCGCCATCATACCACATGTGTAGGGCACAGTGGTGTCACGCAGTTCTACACCTGTCTTGCCTCGGCGAACGAATTCACACAGGGGAGGAACTGCTCCACGTCATGCAGCAAGAAATCGATGTGTGGTTTTCTCCGCGCAAACTGCAAATCGGAACCATGGTGACGGACAATGGGAGGAACATTGTGTCAGCACTGCACCGAGGAGGGATGGTCCATGTAGCTCCATCAGCAGCAACCTAAGTCTGGAGTCACTGATGAGAAGCTTCCTTCACCCGCCTAGTGAGGAGGGTAGTCGCCAGCAGCAGCAGCAGGACCTGGAGCAGTCCCTGAAACAACAGTTGGTGGCCTACTTGGACAGCACTCTGCCACCCCAGTTAGAAGATCCGCTGGACTACTGGGCAGCCAAACTGGATGTGTTGCTGAAACTTGCCGAGTTTGCAGTGGAGAAGCTGTCCTGCCCGGCCACTAGTGTGGCATCAGAGCGGGTGTTCAGTGCGGCGGGGGCCATCGTTACCCAAGGAGAACCCGCTTGTCCATGGGAAATGTGGAACGACTGACCTTTGTCAAGATGAATCAGGCGTGGATCGCCCAGGATTTCCACACACCAATTCCTTAGGCGTCAGACTACATCAGCCATGACGCCTCAACCAAACTGTGAGAAATGAGTCTGGGTTCAAACTACCTGCCTCAGCCACTATTCTGATGCCGCCACCCCCCCTGATGCCACACATCTGCTGACAGTTTCTCATCTGCCACTAACTATCTTTACCAGGCACTGGTATTGCCACCCACCTCCACACTGTCATTGTGCCACTTTATGACCTCATGCTACTGCTGCTGTTGCTGGTGCCGTGACATCCACACTGTGTCATTGTGCCACTCTCTGACCTCATGCTGTTGCTCCTGCCGCCGTCACCTCCACTCTCTGTCATTGTGCCACTCTGTGGCCTACTCCTGTTTTAGCCACCTCCAGAATGTCATTGTGCCACTGCCTGACCTCATGCTGCTACTGCCGTGCCCTCCACACTGTGTCATTGTGCCACTTTCTGACCTCATGTTGCTGCTGCCGTGACCTCCACACTGTGTCATTGTGCCACTCTGTGGCCTACTCCTGTTTTTGCCACCTCCAGAATGTCATTGTGCCACTCTCTGACCTCATGCTGCTGTGACCTCCACTCTCTGTCATTGTGCCACTCTGTGGCCTACTCCTGTTTTTGCCACCTCCAGAATGTCATTGTGCCACTATCTGACCTCATGCTGTTGCTGCCGTGACTCCACACTGTGTCATTGTGCCACTCTGTGGCCTACTTCTGTTTTTGCCACCTCCAAAATGTCATTGTGCCACTCTCTGACCTCATGCTGCTGCTGCTGTGACCTCCACTCTCTGTCATTGTGCCACTCTGTGGCCTACTACTGTTTTGCCACCTCCAGAATGTCATTGTGCCACTGCCTGACCTCATGCTGCTGCCGTGCCCTCCACACTGTGTCATTGTGCCACTCTCTGACCTCATGCTGCTGTTGCTGTGCCCTCCACACTGTGTCATTGTGCCACTCTCTGACCTCATGCTGCTGCTGCCGTGACCTCCACACTGTGTCATTGTGCCACTCTGTGGCCTACTACAGTTTTTTCCACCTCCAGAATGTAATTGTGCCACTGTCTGACCTCATGCTGCTGCTGCTGTGACCTCAACGCTGTGTCATTGTGCCACTCTGTGGCCTACTCCTGTTTTTGCCACCTCCAGAATGTCATTGTGCCACTCTCTGACCTCATGCTGCTGCTGCTGTGACCTCCACTCTCTGTCATTGTGCCACTCTGTGGCCTACTACTGTTATGCCACCTCCAGAATGTCAGTGTGCCACTGCCGGACCTCATGCTGCTGCTGCCATGCCCTCCACACTGTGTCATTGTGCCACTGCCTGACCTCATGCTGCTGCTGCCGTGCCGTCCGCACTGTGTCATTGTGCCACTCTGTGGCCTACTACAGTTTTTTTCCACCTCCAGAATGTCATTATGCCAGTGTCTGACCTCATGCTGCTGTGGCTGCCGCCGTCACCTCCACACTCTGTCACTAATGTTGCCACCTGAACTCTCAGCTTGTTTTTTTCCAGCTTTCGCTGGCATGACTTTATCAGGCTACATTCCCGCTTCAGTTTTTTGGTCAGTTTTGCCCTCTTAAGTGCCCAGGGAATTTTATAGTGAAGCGATTCTAAGAGCGGCGGCAGTCATGTGCGTGTCATACTAAAACACAACATTGTATGAAGACCAAACCAAGCTCCCTCTGCATATTAAAGCATGGCACAACGTTCTACAGCACCCTGCAGGCTCTGTGCAGCCTGGAAATAGCTGTTTTTTAACGCAATTCATCCCGAAGTAATTTGGATCAAAACTAATTTTGATGGAAAATACGGCGAAGTGACCGAATCGAATTTTTGAGAAATTCGCCCATCTCTAGCTGTTATTGAATTCACCATGACAAGTTCCTCTGGCAGAGAATTCCACAGTCTCACTGCTCTAACAGTAAAAAATCCCTTTCTATGTTTATGTAGAAACTTTCGTTCCTCAAGACGTAGAGGATGTCCCTTTGTTCTAGATACAGCCCTGGGTATAAATAAATATTGGGAGAGATCTCTATATTGACCTTTGATGTATTTAAACATATTTATTATGTCTCCCCGAAGCCGTCTTTTCTCTAAACTAAATAACCCTAATCTTGCTAATCTTTCTGGGTATTGTAGTCCACCCGTCCTTTTATTATTTTTGTTGCCCGCCTTTGTACCTGTTCAAGCTCTACAATGTCTTTTCTGTGCACTGGTGCCCAAAACTGTACACAATATTCCATGTGTGGTCTAACCAGTGACTTGTATAATGAGAGAATAATGTTCTCATCATGTGCATCTATGCCCCTTTTAATGCAGCCCATGATCCTATTTGCCTTGGCAGCTGGCTTCTACAATTAAGTTTTCTGTCCACCAGGATTCCCAAGTCCTTCTCCATGTCACTTTTACCCAGCGTTTTTCCATTTAACATGTAATCATGTAATGGATTTTTTCTCACCATGTGCATTATCTTGCATTTGTCTGTATTAAACCTCATCTGCCATTTCTCTGTCCAGGCCTCCAACTTATCCAGATCTCTTTGTAATAACACATTATCCTCTATTGTGTTGATTACTTTACAGAGCTTAGTATCGTCTGCAAAGATCAAATTTTTCTACTGTGCAATACATGTGTAAGATCATTAATGAAAATGTTAAAGAGGATAGGGCCCAATACTGAGCCCTGTGGTCCCCCACAAGTAACAGGGACCCAGTCTGAGTATCCACCGTTAATTACCACCCTTTGTTTTCTATCTCTGAGCCAGTTGTTTTACCCACTTGCACACATTTTCCCCGGTCCAAGGATTCTCATTTTACTTACCAACCTTTCATGTGGCACCGTATCAAATGCTTTAGAAAAATCTAGATATATGACAACCAATGCGTCACCCCGATGCAGTCTAGCACTGACTTCCTCATAAAGCTGATGAGATTAGTCTGACAGGACCGATCCTTCATAAACCCATGCTGGAACCGTTATACATTTATTTTCAGTGAGATACTCCGGATACCATCTCTGAGAATCTTTCAAACATTTTACCCAAACAGAGGTTAAGCTTCCCGGCCTATAGTTTCCTGGATCACTTTTTGACCTTTTGAATATTGGCAAAAAATTTGCTATGCGCCAATCCTTTGGGACATACCCTGTTATTAGACAGTCCATAAATATTAAAAATAGGGCCTGTCTATCACATTACTTAACTCCCTTGGGACACTTGGTGTATGCCCATCAGGACCTGGGGAAATTTTTCTATTTTAACTTATTAAGACGGGGCTGACTTCTTCCTGGGTTAGACAAGAAACTTTTAAGTTGGAGTTGCCCCTCATCCCTGTTCAACAGGAAGGTCATCCTCCTCGGTAAATATAGTGGAGAAAAAAGTATTTAAATTTAGGTTTTTGGGTTTTTTCTTATCGCCCTCTACTGTCTCTACCTCAGTAGTTTGCAAAGGGCCAACATTTTCTGTTTTAATCTTTTTACTATTTATATAGTTAAAAAATATTTTGGGGTTACTTTTACTTTCTATGGCAATACGTCTTTCTGTCTCCAGCTTTGCTGCCTTTATCTTTATTTTACACACTTTATTTTTTTCCCTATAGCTTCTTAGCGCCTCTTCACTGCCCTCCTGTTTTAGTAGATGAAACGCTTTCTTTTTGTTATTTATTGCCTCTTTTACATCCCTGTTGATCCACATTGGGTTTTTCCTGTTTCTAATTTTTTTTATTACCATAAGGTATGTACCTCTCACAGTGGTAGCCTAGGATGTTTTTAAAAATATCCAATTTATTATTTGTTCTGCCATTTTTTAAACACATTGTCCCAGTCAATACAGTTTAGGGCCTTCCTAAGTAGAATAAAATTAGCCTTCTTAAAATTCAGTGTTTTTGTGACTCCTTGATAAAAAACTCTATTGAAGGATAAACGGAAATGTATTATATAATGGTCACTATTTCCTAGGTGCCCCTCAACCTGAATCTTTGTTACTCTGTCAGGTCTATTAGTGAATATTAAGTCTAGAATGGCTTTTCCTCTAGTCGGTTCTTGCACCATTTGGCAAGGTAATTATCATTAGTTATTGACAAAAACCTTGTTTCCTTTATGAAGCTACAGGTTTTTAGATTCCCAATTGATGTCTGTGTAGTTAAAGTCGCCCATAATAACAACCTCATTTTGATTAGCTGCCTCATCTATTTGCCTGAGGAGTAAATCTTCTATGGGTTCTGTTATATTTGGTTGCCTATAGCAGACCCCTATTAGTATTATATTGTTATTGTTACCCCCATGTATATTTACCCATAATGATTAACCATGTTCATTACCTGTACCTATATCTTCCCGCAGTGTTGGCTTCAGACAGGATTTTACATAGAGACAGACACCTCCCCCTTCCGGTCTTTACGATCCCTTTTAAATAGACTGTAAAACTGTAAGTTAACCACCCAGTCGTAGCTCTCGTCTAGCCATGTCTCAGTTGTCATATTTTTCTTCAGCTATTAGTAATTCTAGTTCATTTATTTTGTTGGTCAGACTCCTGGCATTGGTCAGCATGCAATTTAGAGATTGTTCAGTTTTTATTCCTTTCTCCCTGATCTTTTTAACTATTGTTACACCCCCTCCTTCCACTCCACCCCCTGTTTTATCCCAAATTCCCAGCTCTCTATCTTCACTATGTTGCATGCTATCTTTATAGTTATCCTCCACCCCAGTCCCTAGTTTAAATATTCCTCCAACTTCCTGGCCATTTTGTCCCCCAATACAGCCAATGGGAGAAGATGATCAGGTTAATTGTTAGACCGAAACAGGTGAGGAGATACTGGAATTACCATCCACAACAGTAAACTGGATACGTGATACAACTTATTGAAGACAATTTGGCTATCCCAGTCACAGGAAAAAATTCACACGCTAAAATAATTCATTCTTTTCAATGGCTAACTGAAAAGATGAGGACAGCGTAGCTATAGCAGGTACAGCAGTAGCAGCTGCTACAGGGCCCTCTTGATACATAATAAGACACTGGTATTCGAAATGGCACATGGTAACTGGCAGGAGCCCCCTATCACTTTTTGCACCAGGGCCAAAGAACATGTCATATATGTGGTGGCAGCAAGAAAATCCCAATGGGGATAGAGGGCCATAGTTATAGAGGGTGCAGTGGTAGCCAGGGCTGCCATCAGTCATCTATTAACCGTTTCAGGGCCCCATGCTGCTAAATCACATGGGGTCCCCAACCATTGCTAGTTCTAATTTTTAACATATCACTGGGCCCCTTTTTGATTAGGGCCCCTGACAGGAGTACTGCCCTATTGGCACCCCTTTTACAGTAGCCCGACTACAAAACCAGCAAAAATGACCTTTCAGACACTCAATAAAATTAGCAAGAAGAAATGGCTATTTGAAACAAGATTTTTGGGAATAGGAAATTGACTATCGCTGTCTTTTACAGCAGCATGACCCCAAAAGCAGCACAAATGACCTTATTGACACCTTATTGACACTCAAAATTAGCAAGAAGAAATGCGTATTTGGAATAAGGTTTTTTTCAATACGACCTTTACTATTGGTGTCTTTTACAGTGGGTACGGAAGTATTTAGACTCATGGGTTTTCAGCGCAAAAGGG
>JAODAL010050140.1:0-27647 GCA_025379985.1 Phyllomedusa bahiana
CAGTCGCCACCCAGTGAGCTGTCACAGAATATAGGGCCCCTTTGGGCCGTGCTTACTATCCATGTGTCGTGGTGAGATGGACTTTTCCGACACAGATGCAGAC
Source organism: Phyllomedusa bahiana (assembly GCA_025379985.1). Lineage (NCBI taxonomy): Eukaryota > Metazoa > Chordata > Amphibia > Anura > Hylidae > Phyllomedusa > Phyllomedusa bahiana. Next base: position 104 of record JAODAL010050140.1, read on the forward strand.
AACGCGTTTGAAATTTTAGATGACACGGGGCCTGGCCAGGGCGGGGACGGCTTTTCTGGCAAAGAAATGCCTCCCTCGCATCGGGTTATTGGGGGCAGGCGAGGGCCAGGACGTGGCGGAACCCATCGGGGTCCACCAGACGGAAAGGCAACATTTCCACAGCCAAAAGCCTGGCAATGCCGACATTCGGGCTTTTGGCTTTGGGATGGTTTGGGTTAAAGTGTTTCTTCTGTCCCAAACCTGGAAGACAGAAGGCGGGCTGCTAGACGGCCGCGTACGGCGTGCAGTCGTCAAACTGGGGGAAGGGAGAAGGTAGGATGGGTCCTCGGGTGGTGCTGGTGGTACTGGGAGCGACGGTGGAGGCTGAAGCGAGCTGATCCCTGATCATGACTCTAGAGACATGGCACTGAGGAACGCTTGGTGGTGGCGGAGGAGGAGGAGGGGAGACAGGGGTGTGACATGGTTGGAGCCCGGCGTCGGTCTGGCCTTTTTTTGGCCAAGTGTTCCCTCCTTTTCAACTCATGCATTCGCGCATGTGACTAACATGTTGGTGGTGGTTAACCACTAAGTTCTTGCCTCTACTTATGCGTTTACGGCAAAGGCGCATATGACATCGCTGGAATCAGAGGCTTGCTCAAAGAAGGCCCAGCTTGAGAGGTCCCTGGACCTTTGACGGCGATAAGCGAGACGGGTTTGCGCTGACCGTGCTGGCGAATCATATCACGGACTTCTGCGACCGCCCTCTCCCTTTGGGGGGGGGTACCCTTATTCACACTACCCCATCGTCTTCCTCCTCTTCAATTGATGACGCGCTCGCAACAAATTCTGCGAAAAGACCAGGATGGATCCGCAATTCGTCATCACATCATAAACAACACGGGTGCCCTTGGTCGTCCTACTTTCTGCATCCAGAAGCTGCGGCTACAAGCAAGGGGCACTGCAAGGCGTTGCCGACCGCCCGGGAATTTTTGCCGATTGACCGCTTCCTTCACCTCCTCTGATGGCATCATAACTTGGCGTCAGAGCAGACTAAATCATCCCTTGATCTTTTTAAAATGCCTTCTGAAACCCCCAAACCCCATTTTTGTCATCAAGAGGGCTTCAGACAATGGATTATCCACAGTGGTGGGTACACGAGTTGACATTTGGGCTGCTTCATGTTGGACGGATGCTGATGATGCTGATGACGACATTTGTGGCCGTGACTGAGGACGAGGAGGGAAGACTGCTAATCGGTTGCATTAACCACGAAGACAGATTGGCGACGATGTTCGTTACTTAATTCACAGGCCCCGACCCAGCGAGACAGGCCTGAGGGCCTGCAACTGACATCCCCCTGGCATGCGTGTTTTTCGCCGCACTGGAAGGACCCCCTTCTCTCGTACCTCTACCTCCATGTGCTACCCCCCTCTTTGCTCGCTTACCACCTGCATTTCGCTCCATGTTCAGAAATATAAAAATCTTTAGAAGTATGAAAATTTTTTTTGGAAATCTCTTATTAAAGGACGGTCAAATCACAGCTATTCTCAATTCCCTCGAATCAAGAACAAAATGCTGATTCAAATTAACTCAAAGGTGGCTATTCAACAAATCTGGCGACGCAAAAGACCAAAAAACACTAATCCGTAATTTTTGGTTTAATAAATGTATTTCTTTTGCACCTTCTCAATTCACCTGTGGTGATATAGAATTGCTTTTTTAAGACATTTACGTAGATGCGCCAATGAACAGTGCTGGTGCTGCAAAAGTCCATAAAACAACGTAACTTTTTATTTTTGATATAATATACGGTATTTTTTGCACCTTTCAATTTCCACATGTTGTGAATATTGAATGGCTGTTTTAAGGATTTACATAGATGCTGCATCAATCTCTCTCTATACTCTATATATATCATTCTAAAACAAAAAAACACGAAACTGTGTATGTTTTTGATATAATAAACGTATTTTTTGCACCTTTCAATTCACTTGGTGAAATAAGAATTTCTGTTTAAGATTTACGTAGATCTAGCGTCAATGAACATGCGGGTCGCAAAGCAAAAAACACGTAACTGTTATGTCTTGATATAATTAACTGCATTTTTTGCACCTTTCATACACCAGTGTGAATATAGAATTGAGCTGGTTTTAAATTTACGTAGATGCAGCGTCAATGAACAGTGCTGGTGCCAAATGTCAAAAAACACGTAACTGGTATGTTTGATATAATAAACTATTTTTTCACCTTCAATTCACCTGTGTGAATAAATAATTGGCTGTTTTAAGATTTATTACTAATGCTGCGTCAATAACATGCTGGTGCCAAAAAGTCAAAAAACACGTAACTGTTATGTTTTTGGGGAATATCTAAACGGTATTTTTGCACCGTCAATTCACCTGTGTGAATTAAATTGGCTGTTTTAAGATTTTCTAGATGCTCATCAATGAACATGCTGGTGCGCAAAAGTCAAAAACGACGTAACTGTTGATGTTTTATATAATAAATTATGGAACATTTCAATCAACCTTGTGAATATAGACATGCTTTTAAGAGTTAACGTAGATGCTGCGTCAAAGGAACTTGCGTGGCGCAAAAGTCAAAAAAACACGTAACTTGAAGTTTCGTACGATAACACGGTATTTTTGCAACAACAACCTTTGCTGACTACAATTTGCCTTTGTAATTTAAGTTCAAGGTATATATCAACAGTCAAGGGGTAATGTAAAATTGACACCTATCTGAAATGTAATACTGATAAAAAAGTGGAGTTTTTGCAGCTAACAAAGAACCTGCAGTTACTAAAATTATGTTTATCCAATATAAGTTCAGCGGGCCCAATAGCCAGAAATATTTCATAGCAAACCGTTAATAATAAAGATATTCCACTACAATTCTACACTAAGTCAGAGTGAACTTTTCCATGTTCTTTATAATAGAGCTTGTCTGTTTTTCCGATCAGCCCTTGCATTTTCTTTCCTCTCTGCCCCCCCCCACCGCGCCCACCCAGCCGTCAATTTACAGCGTAAGCTGCTTTAAAATTCTCTACCTAACTACAAAAATGTTTTCAAATCTCTCATCTAACTAAATTGAAGGATCACAGCTAATAGTAGAGGTTCTCTGTGCAAAATAGACTAATTTCGCTGAGCTTGGCCACAGGCAGCGCAGGTCCTACCCTCATGAGGGTCGCTGAGAGACAGCAGATGCCTGAAAACAGTATAAACGCTGTTCTATGTAAAACGAGGTCATGTGGATTTTTCCCAGCCAATTCGCAACCATACACATCCATCAAGGACCTCACCACACACAACTCACCCTGCTCTATTCTGTAATCTCATTTGGTCCGCCAAATTTCTCTATCATCTCTACTATCTCGAAAAAGGCGCGATCTAATAATGAGCACAGATTTTAACCTTAATTATCGCATGTCGGAAATTTCGATCACCTCAACAAAAATCCTTGCCGATTGTCAACTTTGTCGATAAAAATCGCTCACACACTAGTAAGGATTTTAAGCTTTTCGGTAAAGTAATTGTTCTAATGCCAATCTCAAACAACTTTAAATTAAAGGGTTTTTCCAGTTTTCTCTAAAATAAATTCATTGTATGATAAAGAGTTCTGCAACTTTATTATACTGTGTTTCAAATCTCTGTTTGCTGTCAAGGGCTGAAAGCATTTTTGTTTCCATCCAATACAGACTTATACAGTGGCTAGCAAAATAAATTGTCTGAAGCAAATAAAATGATTTAGCACATCACTCTCTTTTGATCATCTTTTATTTATAGGACATTTGGTTAAGTGTTTATTTAATAGAGAAATCCCAAATTCTGTCCTGTCCATTCTCGAGTGTGCTCTGTTTTGGTGTAACCTTTCAGATAAGGGGACATGGTTTCAACATTTATTTAATGGTATGAACCTGTTTTGCCTGCTTGATACCATGAATCCCTAGATCTCTATTTCCTGCATGACTGTGGCCTCAGTATTAAATTCTGTATATACAAAAGCGCCATTGTTTTAATGAAATTTATAAGGGAATTTATTAGATTCAACTGTGGTTGTTCTTTTTTACGCATATAGCCAAATTGTTCCAGATGTACTTAGAACTCCACAAGGATTTAGTTTACACAGTTCCACTATTTTAACAATTCATTGAAAACTGAAGATTGTTATAAGTAGAACAATAAGCTTCGAGCTTTTCAAGTGTCTTTAATACAAAGTATTATATAAACATGTCATTTCATTTTTATTTGCGTAGTAGAGAAAAGTTATGGGCTTAGATGATGAATTTGTTCCAAAACACGATAAAGTCTACTTTAGGTTTGGCTGGTGGGAAGGGGTGTTAAGATTCAAGAGGAAAATTTTCCTAATCCATGACTGTGAAGATTACTAGTGTCATGATAGCTTTCCTTCATATATAGAGCATGTCACAAAGCAACTAGTGGCATTTTTCCAATTTCTGACAGTTCTCCGGTCTGTTTCTGCTGCATAGAGGGCTATATTCTGCTGACAGATTTGCAGGTCATCAGTCTTGAGGTTAAGTCACTACTACTTGTACAATAGCAATTTCAAGACTAAGGGTGACATGTATTAACGGTTTTCTGGCGTACTTTAAGGCAAAAAACTGTCAAAGCCCTGTTCTACAAATGTATGAACAGTTGTACACCAAAACTTGGCGCATTCTGCACTAGATACAACACTTTAGAATGCGCCAAAAATGTGGAAAGAATGCACCAAAGTTTGGCGTGAAACTGTTGTACAGCTTCATACTATGGCTAAGACAAGTTTAGGCACATAACACTCTATACATCAATGTTTGGAACATAACACTTTTTCATACATACTGTCGGATCATACACTATTAAAAATTGAGGTAGAACTGGTGAGTTGGCGCCAGGTTCATACATGTTACCTTGAGTTTATATTAGGGAGCTGCTGTTTATACCTTTTTTAATGCTAAACCTACTATTACATTGTGTCTCTCATCTAGGAAATTAATTTTCCTATATCCCGTTACAGAATATTAAGTTAATAGAGGGTCCATATTTAGAACTGTTAACCAAAAAAGAGAAAAGACACAAAGAATATCTCTCACACTAAATAGTACTTTAAATGGACAATCCATAGATTTCAATAAGATCTGTTATCCAGTGGCAGTACCACCAAGAAATTGAACACTTGCTGGAAGGTTCCCTAGAGTTTATAGCTTGGGGTCCCCAACAGAAAAACACCCTTCAGATTATCATCATGAGTCATTACAAGAAAAACCCAACTAATTTAAAAAAAAAAAATCTGCTCATTCTCATTTAATTTTAGAAGTCCACACAACCCCAACCCATCCAAGATTGTTATTCTGCTGATACAAGATCCTGAAATGCAGACCCCTATTGTATAAAAAGGAATCAATAATAGAGTCATATGTACAGCAGATTAGAAATGCTTGCAATTTCATTTATTGAAAACTCTTGCTCATGATACAGTGAAATTTTGAAAATTATGCTCACCTTCATTCTGTGGTACTAGTGTTTCTAGCTTAATATCTATTCAAACTAGGACTTCAATAGTTCCAAGTATCTCATAATGAATTCAGATGAGAGTAGTGATTTGCATGTTTTTTCAATTTTCCACCTCTTGATGGAATTATCTGTCCAGTTGGCTGTGGATGTTACCAACCGATCATTCAGATTTGTAATGTTTTAAAAAAGGACAAAAGATCAGATTCACTCACATGTACATCTGATTTTAAAATCCAGTTTTTTGTGTGACCAGATTTTAAAAGGGTTGTCTCACTACAAAGCCTAGCTTTCAACTTGTAGTGAACAGTAAATGAAGATGTTTTGCAAATAGATTGCTTTGTTTATGTTTCTTTGTTGAGGAGGTAAAAGTCAGCTCTGAGTGCACTCAGGTTTCTCTAGGTTACTGACCTGCTTTGCCCTGCTCTCCCCTGCTGTTTTGTCTTATCTGATAACAGGGATGACATCAACACACAGAACTGCCAGCAACTTGAGAGCTTGACTGTTATCTAACAAACAAAGAAGACTTGTTAGTTGTGTTTACTTTAGCTCTGAAGCTTCTCTGGACTTTAGATAAACATTTCCTTGGTTCTGTAGAAGATACCCTAACTCCCATGGTCAAAGACCTCAATACAGCTAAGCACATTTCTGCCCTATTTGTTAAAGCAGATTACCTAGAAAATAGGTCACACAGGAGTAACTTGTGGTTTGTGGGTATTTCTAAAAGAGCAGAAGGAAGAGATGTTTCATTCCTACAAGCATGACTGTTTAACACCTTTGGGAAGGACACTCTATCTGAATTTTTTACCATTGAAAGACCCCACAGAGTTCCTGCTAGACCCGCTCCTCCATGGACTCCTCCATGTGCTGTCATAATTGAGCTCCATTTCAGAGAAGCTATATTGCGGGCAGAAAGAGATAAACAAAGATAATTCTGTTGATGGACAAAGGATTTCCATATACCCAGACTTTTCAACTGAAGTCCAGAAACGCAGGTCCCAAATCCTAGACATCAGACGCAGACTTAGAAATATCTGTATTCCTTACTCCATGATGTATCCTGCGAGACTGCATGGAGCTGCTATGTATCTTCAATTCTCTTAAGAATGTCCTACTCTGGTTGGACTCTGGTCCCGACTCCTTAGGCTGAACTTTATGCTTTCTTGATAATTAGCACTGTCTCTCTCTTTGCAAATAGCTACCACATGTAAAACTGTTTATACAGTTTATGTATGCATTTGGATATTCCGGTATTTCCTACTACGACATATATCAAAAGTTATGACCATTTATCACTAGTGGAGCGATCGCCTTTAATTGTCGAGCTTTCTGGGTTAATTTTGGCTGCACCTTACAGATGCCCAAGCATTTCCTTCCCTTTACTTAGAAAGGAGGCACATGCAAATTTTGTTTCTCATTTTATTATTTAATGTTAACTTGAAGGGGATGGGTTTGTTTAGGGTAGGACCTATTGGCCAATTAATTTTTTTCTATACAGTTTTTAGTTGATGTCTCTAGTGCTGACATTTATTTGACATATAGACCAAATGGCAAGAAAAGTTACCATAGTCGCATGGAATGTGAGGGGGCTAGAGGATCCGTCCAAACTTTATGTCATTAACTCGTGGCTGCAGCAATATCAACCTACCATAGTTTGTCTTTCTGAAACCCATTTGGTCAAAGGAAAGTCACATCTATTACAATGCCCCTCGGTCGGAGTGGCATATCATGCGGTTTTCTCCACACATGCTAGAGGAGTACGTATGGGGGCACAAGGCCATCCCGTTCATACATATAGATTATAAAATAGACACTGAAGGTAGATATATTTTTCTTCACTACTCCCTATTCCAAAACCCAGTTATCATAATAGCACTATACATACGTGCTGACATTTATTTGACATATAGACCAAATGGCGAGAAAAGTTACCATAGTCGCATGGAATGTGAGGGGGCTAGAGGATCCGTCCAAACTTTATGTCATTAACTTGTGGCTGCAGCAATATCAACCTACCATAGTTTGTCTTTCTGAAACCCATTTGGTCAAAGGAAAGTCACATCTATTACAATGCCCCTCGGTCGGAGTGGCATATCATGCGGTTTTCTCCACACATGCTAGAGGAGTACATATGGGGGCACAAGGCCATCCCGTTCATACATATAGATTATAAAATAGACACTGAAGGTAGATATATTTTCCTTCACTACTCCCTATTCCAAAACCCAGTTATCATAATAGCACTATACATACGTCTACAAATTATTTGAAAATGTAACCATTTTAAGAAAGTACCATAATCCATTAATTGGGGGGCTGGTTAAACTTTTTTCTTTTAACTTTGGCTGCACAAATAAACCTCCATTTTTTGTTTTTCTAAACCCCTTTTGGTAAAGGGAAAAATCCACCTTAACAAGCCTCTCGGCGGTGGCTACTGCTTTTCTCCACACATCAGGGGGAGTACTAGGGGGCCAAGCCACCCTTCTTTCTAAAATTTAAAAAATAACTGAAGGTGAATATTTTCCTTCACACTCCATTCCAAAACCAGTTACATAAAGAAATAAACATACTCCCCTTTTCAAATTAGTCCAAAAATTTTAACCCTTTTTTAATCAGCTCCAGCACCCCTTTTTAAATGTTGGGGGATTTAAAAACTACCAGCACCTCTACTGGGATAAACGTCATAGCAGCAATATACATCCCAACGCTCAACCTACAGCCCTGTCGCACCTCCTGGATGAAGCTGAATTACTGGATATCTGGAGGATACGTAATAAATTAACTAAACAATATTCATGATATTCCATGTCACATCACTCTATATCCAGGATAGATTTAGCAATCGTCTCAAAAGTCTTACTTAGATTTGTGACCATAGTAGAATATATAGTCAGGAATATTTCGCCACCAATATATGACCACTTCCCCTACTGGTATTTGGGTCAAATAACTTGCACTCGAAGCGTTTATGACGACTTCATCCGTTCTGGACCCACTACATATGTCAATCTTTGCTCACTGAAATAGAAGAATTATTTATGATTAATCATAATTCTGCCTTACTCCCTTGTATATGGAATACCCTAAAGGCCTCTGTGAGGGGATTATATATTAGAGAAATCAGTAAACAGAAATCCAAAACTAAAGCCTTTTTCTTCAAAGTACGGTAATATCCTTATAGCAGGATTTTTTTCATTGACTCCTCAGACATTAACAGGAAAATATGTGAAAAGGCGCAGCAGGCCCTAAATGCCTAAATGCTTTTTTGGGCAAATGCTCTTCTATGAACAAGGTGAATGTCAACGGTTCACACCGCAGTCCCTGCCATGGACCATTGACGTGTCCGTGTCTGCCTTGTCTCCACTACAGCTCACTGTCTGTGGGTCACGGCGGCCTGTGTCCCCGCTGTAATATACTTGCCCGTCCTGGTTTCTGTCCTGGCTGCTGTGAGTACACGTGTCCGGTGGTGGTGCCCATCAGCATTTAGTACTCACCAACCCTCGCTCCTGCTTACTGGGGTCCTGGGCGCACACTAGCGCCTCTTAGGGTACGCATGCGGCGGCTTTCTGTTGTTTAAAGGGACAGTGTCCCAGTTGCCTGCCTCTTGACCTGTGACCCCTGGCTATAAGAGGAACTTCCTGCCCTTGCTCCAGGGTCAGTTCATTGTTGTGTATTGTTCATCTGAGCTCCTGGCCTGTTCCAGGGATCTGCTATTCAAGACTTAACCCCTGAGATGCCTGGTTCAGTTTGTGCTGTCCATCAGAGCTCTTAACCATCTGGCAGTCGTTGTCTGCTGTCCTTGTACCTGTGTTTGTTCCTGCTGTTACCTGTCATTGCACCTGTCCAGTTACCTGCTTTATTCCTGCCGTTGCATCAGTCCGTTTACTCCTGAAGTTCTTGTCACTGTACCTGTCTGCTACACACCTGAGACCTGTAGTCCCCCTAAGCTATTTACCTGTTACAATTGCTCCCAGTGTGCGGTGTCCCTGTCCTGCACCTCGGCTGTGCAGCCATGTCAGGGTTAATGACCCGGGGGTTCCACACAGTGAAGTTCGTCCCAGCCTTGCGGTAGGCTCCGGTGAAGACCGGGGGCCCCTTAGACTCAACTCCCTGGTGTGGTCTCCATCTATACCATCTCGCCCGCAGTGTTCACCATGGATCCACTCCTGCTAACCAACAATCGACGTGTCAGTGCCTACTGTCATCGCTGAATCATTACAGTGAAAGTGCTGGCCACTTATTAGCAACCATAATGAAGGACTCACAGAACACTATCAAGGGCCCTACTAAAAAATAACTTTTAATAATTTCTCTTAAAAAGCCATTATCCAATGACTATCACAAACAATTTACCCTATATATGTCCACAGGGGTTTATCAGGGGACCACATAGAGTGGCTTCACCAATGCATCAGAATTGGGGAGTATTATGACACCAATGTTGTGTTTGTATCCCTTGGCATAGCCACTCTATGTGGTCCCCTGATGAACCCCTGTGGACCTTTATAGGGGGGACACGCGTCGGGATGGGGCTATTTGCCTTTTAGTTACTATATCTCCTATGAGCTATTTGTCACTATAACAGTGTTTAGCATAGGGATAGTCATCAGGTGACGGGGTCGTCCTTTTCGGGGCACTTACCCTGTCTTATGTGAGGTAAGAGCATAGAGATTGTGTTTATTTGGACATCCTGATTTTGAATATATGGAATCTCATCCCTATTTTGATGGTGCAAGGAATTTGTCTTTGAGAATCTACTAACCGTAAGTAATTATGCAATAAGTAGGGATCTATGTACTATGTCTCTTTGAAAAACCTCTTTATATGAAAATTGACACTTTAAAATTTGTATTTAAATTGTTTGTGATAGTCATTGGATAATGGCTTTTTAAGAGAAATTATTAAAAGTTATTTTTTAGTAGGGCCCTAGATAGTGTTCTTTTCTGTGAGTTATTAGTAATTGGGCTTATTGGTGACTCCCTGCCAGTATTGGGATAATCTGTGATTGCAACCATAATGAAGGCCCAACAAGACTACTACTATATTATGAAATTAATAGTGAAAGATGGAACAGTTATTCAGGACAAAGCCGGGACTTTCCAAGTCCTACTACAATTTTGTAAGAACTTGTACACCTTACGTGGCACTGACAATTTTAAGAATATTGAGTCATTCTTGTTCAATATTCAGATCCTCCAGCATTCGTCAGAAGCTAGCGAGGCACTTGAACAACCTGTCACTTGTGATGAACTGGAGGAAACCCTATGTCAGGCCCCAAATGAGAAAGCACTGGGCATAGATGTCATCCTAGCCAAATTTTGTAAACTATATAGGAAATCTCTTTCACCCAAACTCTTTGATGTATTTCAGGCTGCAATTGAGACGGGCCATTTACCCGGCTCAATGATGGAGGCGGTTATAGTGCTCATCCCGAAGCAAGGTAAAGAGCCCTCAACTCCTTGCCAATAGACTGATCAAAGTTATAACAAAAATTATTCCATGATGATCAATCAAGCTTCATGTCTAACAAATTCACCACCATCAATATTCACAGACTATTTTTGAACATTTAAATGAGTTCGAATAGGAGGGTGGGACGAGTGATCCTCTCACTTGACACTGCCAAGGCATTTGACAGCATTGAGTGGAAATTCCTCTGGGCTGTTATGTGTAAGCTCGGATTCAGTCTGTACTTCATTGCTGCAGTTCAACTTTTATATTCAAATCCCAAAGTAAAAATTTGCGGCAATGGATTGCTTTACAAATCATTTCCCCTCCATGGAGGAACAAGGCACTGGTGTCCTTTTTCACCTCTACTCTTTGCAATAGCTGTTGAAGCCCTGGCCTGTATGCTTTGTGATGCACCTGACATCACAAGCTTTAGATATGATGGATTTGAAGAAGGTGTCAAATTATATGCAGGTGATAGTTTGCTATTTGTTGAAAACATGTCTGAAACATACCCACAATCATGACTTACATTGCAGAATTTGGAATCTGGTCAAGACTGTGCTCCCACTGTATTCCCATTAAACCCATTACCTCCAGATACTCCTAACTATTTATCTCAGCTACATTGTGTTTCTAATTTTAAATACCTAGGTATAATTATTAGTCCTTTTCCCATGGACTTAATTTCTCTTAATTTAAACCCTCTTTTGACTGTTATCCAGCAAAATCAACACTTGCTGCAAACTGCCGTTATCCGACATAAGCCATGGAAACTTAATTAAAATGATCACTATGCCCCAAATCCTTTATATCAGTGTTTCTCAACTCCAGTCCTCAAGACCCACCAACAGGTCAGGTTTTCAGGATCTCCCACAGAATGCACTGACAATAATGATATCACCTGTGCAGAATGCACTAACAATAGTAATATCACCTGTGCAATGCTGAGGAAATCCTGAAAACTTGACCTGTTGGTGGGTCTTGAGGACTGGAGTTGAGAAACACTGCTTTATATGATCCATCACTATCCGGGGTGGATGCCGGCTTTCTTATTTCAGAAAATACATAGCATGTTCAGACAATTACTTTGGAAAAATGGCCACACCAGAATAGGGTTAAATCACTTGCAAAGCGATAACTATGAGGATAGCATTGATATCCCCAATGTCTGTCTCTACTTCACAGCCGCCCAATGGCAACACATTGTAGGGTGGCATAGGAGAGAAGGAATTGGCTCAGTGGGTAAACTTATGGCTCAATTTTCCAGTTGGCCTAACTTTTGTTGTATTCTGGAGGCTGGATGTCTGGGGCGTTCCTCTCTTAAGTTTCCTCTCTTAACTTTCCGCTTGAGCTTTTCTCTCTAGTCTAACCCGAAACTTTCTGAATTCTATAAACTGAAAAATTTTGAGAGATGGAGTGATCAAGGCATATCTCCTATTGCTCAAATCCAAGCAGATTCCTAAATAAAAGGCTTTGATCAAATACGAGAACAATTTGATATACCGCATAGAAAATTCTATCAATATCTACAATTAAGACATTCTCATACATGCCAAGCAAAAAACGGTAGATATATCTATCTAATCCTCTCCTGTCTTTGAACTAATTTGCAGAGCTAGTTCCACCAAGGGAATCATATCTGGTATGTTTAAGCTACTTATAGATGAACATCTCCATAAGTCTCCACTCCCGGTGCAAGACAAGTGGTTTGCAGGTGTTGGTTTTTTTTACAGAAGGTCAATGGTCTAAAATTATTGGGCTCCCTAAACTGATCTCTTTAAGTAAAGCCAAGTGGTTTTCACAACTCATGCTTCTACATATAGTGTATAAGACTCCCATTCTTTTGCATAGGTTTAGTATAAGAGCAGACTTCCATTGTGCAAAATGTGACATAGAAGATGCAGGACTACTCCATATGATCTGGGAATGCCCATCCCTAGGATCATTCTGGAATAAAGCTCTAGCAATTATTATCAAGATCCATGAGATGTAAGTTTCCCTTGATCCGATTCACTGTGTTATAGGCTATCAGAGTAATGTAATCTTTGAAATTCCTAAGCTTATTGATCAGAGATGGATTTATTTAAAAAGAAAAGCACTCAATAAATTTGCAAATATATGGGGATCATGGCTCAAAACTCCAGACATTCCTTCCTACATCTTGTTGTTAGACAGGGTTTTGGCTGCTATGTGCCCCTTGTATATTTAATCCTGATACTTGCTCTTCATATACCCCTACTCCATGCTCTCTTACCCTAATTTTCGTACATTTTCTCTTGATTGGAAACATCACATCACTACCACGTCTTGCTAGATATATATGGGTTGCAGGTCAATTCGTCCTACATAGTTATGATTTGGGGGGTCGGGTTGTTGGGGACATTTTTAAGTTTTTGTTTTTATAAAATTTTACAAAAATTCGGAGACAAACGATCAGTTTTCCTTCTATGCCTTTCTTCCATCTCTAAGTAATGCTAGTGGCTTTCAATGTAAAGTTTTGATATATCATTGTTAATGTACTTGATTTGTACATGTTTTCCTTTATTACCCATATTATGTATATGATGTGCATTGTAGATTCTATTTTGTAAGGGTAGTTTTGTCTCTTTAAACAAAAAGTATCTGGTTAAAAATAAGAGATATGTTGCTGAACCATTCAACTGGGTGTTACCTATTGGGGGTGCCTCTGCACAGTTTGACAGTGTTCAATCAGTATTAGAAGACTCAGTGTGTGCAGGGACACATTTATTTCATGGAGAACACAAGTATATAACAGCACATCTGGTATGCTGCTAGATGGGTCTCATTCATCTAATGTGACCCAACCAAATAGGTCATAACTCTTAATTTTCAAAGAAATCCTAAAAAATAGAGCTGGGATGTGCTTTTTAGTGTACACAACACCTTAATTTTTGCATTAGTTTTTAAGAATCACCTCCCATTGTGACTACACATCCTACCAAGGTGACACAAAAGTGTTACAGGCCATATGTGGCCCAAAGGTTTCACATTCTGCATCTGTAAGTTGAAAGCATTGGTTGACAATTACAATGTAATAAAGTAATATTGCATTGTTTATGTGTCCGGCAAAATCTACACACTATGCAAAACTTTATAGAAACTGGGACATATGTGAGGATTATGCTTAATAAAATGATTTGACTGTAAAAGATGTAAACATAAAATATGAAGCGGTTTATTTTCAATCTTAAAAAACAATTGAAATAATTAGAGAGAAATCAGCATGTGGCCAGTCTTACAGTTCTTTACCACCATCTATAGGTTTGGCACCCATATGTCCTCTCTTTTGTTACTACAGGAAATCTTTATATACTTACAAAAATGCCGAGTTGTGATTCATTTGGAATAACAAGGCTCTTGAGATAGACTTGCATTACTTTATTACGTGCTTAGAAGAGGAAGCACAACTTTCAAAAGGGGTATAAAGACCTTGTGTGTACAGAGTTCCTATACAAGCTTGACCATAGCTTAGAAAATTGAAAATATTAAACTAGTCCATGGACCAGAACAGCATCAGCATTTAAAGCATACAAGTGGTATCTGATTTTAATTCATATTTAAAGTTTTAAATAAACTTTTGACCAAATCTAAAAACTGAGTAGAACAATAACAGATGTTCTGAGAAACACGAGAAATACAAATTGTACAAAACCATTTTAATATGACAGTAAAAACAATACTCTTGGTATCCACAATTCAGGTCCAACTGTGTAATATTAGACTAAGTGAATTTGAGTAATCACATGACAATTTTTAAATTATTACTAAAAAAGTTGAAAGAAAATCCACTCTGAATAATCTTCTGACCAGCCACAGTCACATATGAGATACTGTTATAGTGTGGACCATGATCCTCTAGAGAATCTCCAACTTAATGGGCCCTGGACCTCTAAAGTCGTAATCAGGCATATACTTGACAGGAAATGTCCAAGAATCCTTGTAGACTTGAAACAGAGATGATTTCTCCCAGAAGTGTCTGAGCTGCCACAACAACCTGAAGAACCCAGCAGCAGCTCATAAAAACATTCCAAAAGAAAGCTCAAAAAAACACTTATGATCTCTCCAAAGCTAACTGTTCTCACTGTTTATGAGTCTACCATGAAAAAGGGAGAAAAGAAAAAAGTTCAATTGAAGAATTACAGCACAATTACATACTAAGCCTATCTAAACAAAAAGATGTTAACAGGCGAGCTCTTTGGTCTACACAAGTCAATTATCTTATAAAGGAAACACAGCATTCAACAATTTAAACATTTAAGGAAAGTGGGGTTTTGCTGCCTCGGGACCTGGACTACTTTCTAGTACTAATTTTAAATTAAAATTTCAGATATGCTACAAATTTGTTGTATACTTTTCATACTAACTATTGTGGGAAAGTCAAAATCTGGAACAAATTCACAATACCATTTCATTTTTTGCAGATTTTCCTGTAGAAATGTTAATTATCCACAGCAAATCCATAATAGCAGATTTTCAACTCCGCAGCAGAAAATCCACATCAAATCTACACCAGCAACCACACAAATTGGTGTGTATTTATCACTGTGGATTTACCTTTGGAAATGCTGTGGGAGATCTGCAGCATTTCTGTCCCAGGCTTATATGCTTCAAACAAGTTATGTGGAAGGTGAAATAAATGGCATTCTTTTAATTAAAATGGATGTGTGCTATGACCCAGTGTTTCTAGATGCACATTTGGCCACTAAGGGCAGAAAAGAATGATTTGCATGTCTTCGCCAACTATACAACAATAGAAATTAATTTCTTTGTAGACATGTCATGAAAGTGCGTGTGACTCCATCTCTATGAAGCATACTTTGGTTTTATACGTCATATGTAAATACTGTTTATTTTAAAAAGGCCTTGGTTTCATCAGTAATGAGAAATATCAAGTAATGGGTGAGTTCATTTATAAGTAATGCTGTTAAAGGTGTTGAAGTCAGGTTTTAAGTCTAAGGGTAAGTTCACACGGCTTATTTTGGGACGCATTTCGCCACGTATTGAGAGCATACTGTGCTCTAATACGAGCAGAATGCGCCCCAATCATTATGATAGAGAACTCATAGAGAACTATAGATTGCGCCTCCTCTCCCCGCATATACAATACGATCGTGAGTAATGACAGTCTATCGGCCGGCGGGCTGCCCCCCACACTGGTTGGCGTGAGCTACCGAGCACCCGGCGTAATTACGGGGCGTACTGTACACCCCACAGTTAAGCCGTGTGAACATACCCTAAGAGAACAAAGTCAATACTGACAGTATAGCAAGACAATATTCAATAGGTCTTCTTAAAATCCTTTATTACAACAATTTTTCCCTAAAACCATATATGATCATAGGGTTGCCATTTATTTCAAGCAATTAAATAAGCACATAATTCATTTCTTTACTAAATTTATTTTCTTCCAGAGTTCAGTCTCTCATGTAGCCGCTTTCAGCCGTGACATAAAGTCCTCTAGTATACAACAGGCTTTCTTAGACTTCACATCTCACAGTTCATTCCATTGTGTCCGCTCGCGACATGAGTATAGTTAGATGCTTATTGAATATTAATCTTTAAGTCTAAGGGAGACATGTATGATCTGGTTTTTCACCCATTTCTGACATAAAATTCGCTTAAGTGAGCAGTGTACGATATCTAAGGCGCCAAACGAATGTGTTACGCGCATTGTTCATAAAACTCGACACTTTCTAATGTGCCTAACATGAAAGTGTGTTCTGGGGGCATGTCGTACCACATTCATAAGATTAGGCACATATATGAATGTGGGTCGGCAAAACTAGGCGCATTACTGCTCGGACAGGCAGACCGTTTTCAATGTGGTCTGTCTGAGCCGGAGGAGTGGAAGTGGAGATAGATTTTCTGTAAGGGGCAAAAATGTCCAATATTTCTCAACTTACACCAGAACAATAATTGAAAGTGATTTCTGATAATTATCAAACTATATTAAATTTAAATAATTTAAATGTAATCAAAAAAAAGTTATCATAGAAAATTAATATAAAAATATATAATATCCCAAAAATATAAAAATATCTCCTACAAAATGTATTTAAAATTAATAGAATCTAAAACTAATTTTACATTAAGTAACCCACTGATGTTGTTATTCAGATTTTTTAATTTTTACTACATTATTTTTGCTACTCTCATCCTTTATTCTATATACGGCAAGAGCCAGCACACCACAGGTCTTGCTGGGACCTGTGGTCCACCAAGCAAGATCAGTACCATAGTTTGTATTCACTGACTTGCTATTCTAATGACTTTTCTTTTCAACCTATCTATAGCCTTTATATATGTTAGGCGCATTACTTATGCGCTTAAGTTACGTAATGCACCTAACACATTCAGGCGCATTATACACTGAAAAATAGATGTGAAAATGCACTTCAATCCACCTCATTCCATACATGTCTCCCTAAGTTCACAGTTACTTTTAAACATGACTGGTATGGGTTTGTGTTATTTTTGTACCCTAAAGAAATGCACAACTTCAAAATCTGTTTTAGAACCAATTCACTGCATTTTTATTTTTGGTATTCTGTTCTGTCAGAAAAAATAAAATAGTGATAGTTTCATATCAGTTACATAACAGTGACGACCAACTGACGCCATTGACTATAAGAAGCGACCATTGGTGAGTTAGGTCTTATGTGTTTACTCAGGTCTTGTTCATATTATGCTTTTGGTTTTAGATCAGAAGTCACTAAATTGTATCATATCCAATAACAGCAAAGGACGGGAATACACTTAAGGCCCGACACAGGTGTGGATTGGGCCTTATGTGTTTATTCAGGCCCTGTTCATACAATGGATTTTGTTTTTGATCAAAAGTCATTAATTGGTATAATATCCAATTGTACAGTGCTGCGGAATATCTTGGCGCTCTATAAATAAATTATTACTATTAGAAAGATCTGGAGGGGGGATACCCATAAGGCCCAATACAGATGTGAATCAAGCCTTATGTGTTTGTTTTAGGCCCTACTCATATAATGGATATTGTTTTAGATCAAGAGCCATTAAATAGTATCATATACAATGATAGGGGAGATCTGGAGGTGAAGGGGGTACCTGTTCACAGCACTGGTAATAAAACATATTGTGTATATCACTTACAAATATTAAGTGTAGAATCTCAGTTGAAGTTCTTTTTAAGTGTTTTGTATTTCTGCATTCAGATGAGAAAGATGACATTTTAAATTCAGTAATCTGGTTGGACAATTGAGAAAGAATACAAATCTGGGGTTGGGGGATTTTGGCCTTTGGCTCCCACGGGCTAACAAATCATTTGCTGCTGCAGTTGAAATAGAATTAATGTTCTTCAATTTATAAAATCCTGAATTTCTTGTACAAATATGTAATCCCCCAGCATTTTGTTAGAGCAGATTTGAAAGTCATACGTAATCCTATAGAGTGCCACTGGGACCTGTAACACATTGTGCTGTAGTGCATGTAAAGGCTCAATGGCACTAAAGGGTTTAGTTACCTGCCATCTGATACAATTTTACAAGCACTGTAGCCAGGGGAGCCTTTGCTATAATAATTAAGTTATCATAATAATGCAGTCAGTACATTCACATGATGGGATTTATCAAGCTTCTTGCTAGATTCATTCCTCTGAGATATATAATGAAAACATAGATTTCACTCTAAACTTCGCACTCTGGTAAAGTTACACAAACCCCCACCTCACTTAAAATAAATTTGTTCAAGATATCACATATATGCCATTACTGTCCCCATACCATAATATTCCTATGAAATTATGTCTTAACAGACCTCCTAGCGTGAAAGGATAAATCATCTGGGACACAGAAACAAACACTTGTAAAATAAGAAATATTTGTATGCAGGATGCTGTGTGTGCATGTGTGTCGGTGTGTTTGTGTATGCAGGTGTTTTGCACTTGTGATAACAAAACTATCATTGTGCCACCCAAGTGTGGATTACACAGAAAAATCTAATTAAAACTACAGATTTTTTTCTTATCCCTCAATAGTATGTATGTTTCTATTTATCTATCTGGGAGTGAATATACAACTGTGTATTTATCTATCTCCATAATGAATACACAAGTCATAACCATCTTACAGGCAGATTAGTAGTAGTGTATAGCTATTAGAAGTTTCTTCTCCAAATTGGTTTCAATTTAGTAATTTTTGACAAAAGAGACAGCCTACTTATAGTTAAAATTTCATTAAGATATGTCTAATTTTGCAACTGTTGAAAAAAAACTATGAAAATTCCCAAACATAGCAGCTGTTTACTTTTTTTTTTTTAATTACTTTATAGCAAATACAAATATCACAAATATGACACAAAAATGCTCAATAGCTGAACATTTTGGCTTCTTGACACATGCATTAACAAATGATAATAAATTATTATAACTAATGGCATAGGTTTTTTTTAATTTTACATAGAGTAAAAAAAAATGGAATCACCAACACAGAAAAATCCCAATTACTTTGACTCCTTTAACAGTGCAGGCATTAACTTTACTAATGATAAACAATATTCTGTATTAAGATGATTTCCACTTTGTTGAAGACCAGTTGACTCATGGCCATGGGCCAATTTTTTTAATTTCTAACATAAATTTCAGCTAGGACTCCACTTCATTGAGTGTGTATGCCTTTTACACTTTGGGAGACATGCATGAAGGAAGGTGCTTCAAAGTGAATTGACAAGTCTCGTTTTCAGTGTATAATGCACATGAAAGTAAGAAGGTGCTGTTTGGACCATCATAAATGGCCTACGTGCCTCGCCTATGAAACTTACGCGCATTAGTAATGCACCTAACATGTATAAAGGCTATAGACAGGCTGGAAAAAGAAAAGTCATTAGAGTAGCATGTCAGTGACTAGAAACTATGGTACTGATCCTGCTTGGAGGACCACAGGTCCCAACCAGACCTGTGCTGTGCTGGCTCCCTGCTGTATGTAGAATAAATAATGAGAACAGCAAAAATAAATTTCAAATTTAATGTAGTAAAAATTAAAGATTGTAAAATCTGAACAACAACAACATCAATGGATTATTTAATGTAAAACTAGTTATAGATTGTATTAAATTTAAATCAAATACATTTTATTGGAGATATTTATATATTTTTGAGATATGATATATTTTTATATTAATTTTATATGATAACATTTTTTATTAAATTTAAATAATTTAATTTTATATAGTTTGATAATTGTAATAAATTACTTTTTATTATTCTACTGGTGTAAGTTGAGAAAAATTGGACATTTTTTTCCCTAACAAGAAAACCTAGCTCCACTTCGACTCCTCAGGCTCAGGCAGACCACATTGAGATAGGTCTGTCTGTTCAAGCAGTAATGCGCCTAGTTTTGCTGATCCACATTCAGATATGTCTCTAATATTACGAGAGTGGTGTGACACGCCTCTAGAACGCCCCCTCATGCTAGGCCCATTAGAAAGTGTTGAGTCTTATGAACAATGTGCCTAACACATTCGTTAGACACATTAGACATCATAGACTGCTCACTTAGGCGCATTTTACTCCAGAAAAGGGTGAAAAACCCGATCATACATGTCTCCCTTTGTGCTATGGATCGTTTTATCAAATGAGTTTGGGAAATGTGATTGTTTTCTTCAGGGGTCATCTTTAAGTTTCACTGGACAGCACCAGACAAAAGTTACATTATCTCCATGGCCAATGCAGATTGGTGAATCATTACTGAATATTACCTATATTCAATCCCCCACAGTCCATGATTACTTCTCTTTACCCCACTATAACCTTGTTTTCCTCTGTTTACGTGTTCATGCTGGTTTTTATTTAGCTTCTATGCATGTAAAGCAAATTATAACCTTCTTAATGGCATGTTCACATGGCAAATTTTTCTGCTGCAGATTTTCACTCAGTATGCAGCCAATTTCTTCATGGTTTTGGATGTGAATTATGGTTACTGGAAGTAGTTTCCACATGAAATCAACATAGAAGTAATAGCAATAAGTGACATATCTCTTTTTTGCCATGTGAATTACCATAATTGTCATCACACATCCATATTGTAAGGGTAGATGGGGCATTGTGCTGGATGTCGGGGCAAGACAGCAGGTGTGAGCATGGACTACGGGACACTGCGGGATGATATGTTACGTGTAGTGCTTGACTGATTGCTGTGGAGGTTTGTGGCTCTGGTGACTGGACGCTATATTGTCTTGTTGTTCAGCGCATAACCTCATCTATCTATCTGTATAGTTACTATGGTTTACCTCGTTCTCACTCTGATTGGCTGACAATTCCCTTTGTGAGAGTACTATTGGTTAAAGCTTCAGCCAATCGCGACTCAGTAAATGTAATTTGAATTTCATTTTGTCCCGGTATTACCAGGATAAAGTGGCTTAACTTTGATTGGATATTAGCCTTTTTCAAGTCAGTTATTGGAGGATCACTGGACCAATGGTAGTGGATCCGTGCTGATTTGAACTCCTGCTTTCCTGGTTTTAAACAAACTCCCGAGGAACTGCTGGTGTGGCATAAAATGGGTAGAGGGATATGGTTCTAGCTGTTTATTATTATTTTAAAAATAAAAGTTTTAATATTAAACTTTTCCCCCCATTGTGGGAATTAAGTTCAGTGAGCAACAAAGTCTAGTTTTTCTTTAACCCTGCGATTGTTTCCAATACCACTGACCTATGTTTTGGAGTGGACCTGCATCTGCTGTATTTTGCTTCAGGGGGTTAAGCCCTGAAGAGTGTTGTGCATCTAATTAAAGCAAAACCCCACAAGGTGAGCAATGTTTTACACTGTCTTGTATTCTTCTTATTGTCTAAACATATCACACTAGAGGAGCACCACCTATGCTTTTTCATTTCTCTTGTCTATAAACATTAGTTTTAGGTGCATCATTTAAAAAGAATTACTTTAATTGCTGCATTTGCTGTAAAAAATGACCTGCTTGGGGATGTGAAGGTGGAGCAGCTGAATAGTCAGGGTGGGTAGAGAAATGTTGAGAAACCTATTTAACTACACTATGAGGCAAGGGGTGCTTTAAATGATTTCTCAATTAATTAGAGGTTTCTTTTAAAGGACCTCTCCGGGACTATCTTTTTATTTGTAATAGGGCTCACAACTGTATTATTTAAAACTCTGTAATTCATACATACTAAAATTATTTACCTGTCCTGCTGTCCAGAACCAAGCAAAGAGCCCTGTCCTCCCCCATCCTATCCCGTTCAAACCATGTGACATTCATTGTTCACATGGTCTCACTGAACATTACATAATATTCAGTGGGTGCGCTTTGAAACTAGGCTCAGCTCAGGAATCCTTTCCTGTAGTGGGTGTGACCTGAGCAGAGAACAATCTGACTGCATTCACTCTTACCAGCCTAAAGTTTGAAAGTAAAATGAAGTAATTACATTAGAGTAATTACAGAGAGTAGGAACTGCTTGTTTACCTTTGAGTCCTGCTTGCAGCACCTTATATCAGTAATGGGAGCAGAGGACTGCAGTTAAGAGCTGGGGGGTTGTGTACTGCTGTCCTGAAAATGATGACTGCAGCTCTGCACAGTTTACTTAGTGGCTCATAAGCCCTAGCTAGAATTATTATCATGACAGCAAGTACAGAACTGGGGGCGATTACACACTAACGTCAGCACATAGACCCTAACAGTAGGAACTGTGAATTGAAATCTTACAATGCAATGTAGTAAAGATATGCTGGAGCACTACTGACACTCCCACAAGCTGGAAGTTTCACTGCAAAAAGTGGATCTTATGATAGATGAATAAGAAGGCAAAAAGAGAAAAGAAACACCAGAAGTTAGTGGAATATCTTTACTTTTCCATATAAAGGCTGTTTATAGTGTTCTATGACGTCTTCAAACTCCCGATAACCCCTTTAAGGCCTGTAAGCACTTTCTCTTATAACTGTAAACTAATTTGTGTTTTCTAGACCAGTATTTGCTTTAGAAATGCAAATTATAAGGAGATTCCATATTTTTCCTTAATATTCAGTAATTTTATATTTTTCTCTCTACTTGATCTAGAAGCAAAATTTATGCCAATAATTAAAATCAGTTACTGACATTTGTGTGAGTTTTGTTTAATGCTGTCAGATTCTTCAGCAATTACATAAACATCCCATCATATCTGTGATTTGTGTATTAGCTATGAAGTAAAAAAGCTGCATGAACCTCCATGAAGTGTAGTGATGTCATGATTTTCACCAGGGGTTGTACTAGAAGGATCGATCCGTGGACTCACTGTATGTCAGACCATGATTAAACAGAGTGAAGGTGATTTGCTTTATGCAGTGACTGTATTAATTCTGCAAGCAGTACTATAAGATATGACAAATTTAAAGTATAATTTACAAAGTAAAATGATATCCAGCTATCATTATATTGGGAGAAAGTCCCTGTATTCATTTAAAAATCACTACTTATCGTAAGTTCAACATCACTATGCTTGAATGTTAGCAATGGAGACTTTTTTTCTGACTGTGTTTTTTATGTTTTATGAGTAGAGTTTTTATGGCAATTTGTTACTAGACTAAAATGTAAAAAATACTTATTTTCTATAACATTCACTGTATATACCTTCCACTGTATATGTGATGATTATGTCTTGGTGATATCCTTCAATCCGCAAAAGAAAGCAAAGGTAAAATATGTTTCTGCAGTTCAGAAAATGTACCATATGTCACCTGAATTACTTAACTTGGCTAGCTATTACTATGGTTAGTTAGTGGGGAAGAATTCATATTATTGCTGTTCCCAAAGCTAAATAACCAATATATTCATAGGACTGAGAAACCTTCAAGTAAAAGGCAGTAGCCACCTAGTGGCAAAAGTGCAGCACTAGCTATGAACTCACAATTGTGTTACAATCCATTCAATAAATAGCTGATTCATACCAGGCCTGGCTGCTGTGTGTCATGTGTATTATGTTATTGTGTGTGCAAGTCTCATGCTGAAGAGAGATGATATGTAAGAGATACGCATAATAAATGCATGATGATATTTATAAACCCAACCATGGTCAATACATATATTTATGTTGTACATATTGTATTATATTATATATATATATATATATATGATATATATATATATATATTATATACTATATATATATATATACAACGCACACACACAATATAATATATATATATATATTATATATATATATATATATATATATACTATATATATATATATATATAATGTGTGTATATATGTGTGTAAATCTAGCACTTCTTACCCTTCGTCTCTCCCATACACCCTAATAGATTGTAAGCTCTTGCGAGCAGGGCCCTCTCGCCTTGTGTCTCATCTGTAAGTAGCTTTTCATTGTGCAATGTTTATGTTTTTTTTTTTTCTGCTCCTACTCCCGTCAAATTGAAAAGTCCCTGCGGAATATGTTGGCGCTATATAAATAAAGTTATTATTATTAAAGATTATTATTTATATGGTGTATTATGTGTGTGTTATTATATTTATATATATTATTTTATAATTATATAGTTTATAAATTTATATTATATTATATATACATATAATTTATATATATATTTATATATTTTATATTATATATATTATATATAAAATATATAACATATATATAGCCTACAATGATATTATGACATGTTCCTCATATATATATATATAATTTCATTATATTACCTACAGTATATATCATATAAATCACAGAGTTTTATTACATAGCTATATATTTGTTTATAACCATTCACAAAGGATTTTAAGTAATTAAAAATAAAAACTTATTTAAAGATAAAGCATTGCACTTTATTATTTATAATGAAAAAAATATTATTTATTATGAAAAATTATTATTTACACTACCATTTTTAGTCTGTTTTTATCTGTCAAGTTAAATATTTATCAAATTTAAAGTAAAATAAAATGTAAGATATAGTGTATGTCTCTCTAGAATGGATTGTAAAAAGAAAAAGAACTACATAATTTAATCCCATCCTGCATACAATGTGAAGGTCAAAAGTGTTATTGTTAAAATGTGTTTATTTACAATCAGTTGTAACAGTAATTGTCCATTGTAAAAGAACAAAATGCTAGATAATACATTTACTGTTTCGAATTGATTAGAATTTGTTATGTATACAAAAAGAAACAGTTGTCATTGTTCAACATGTAAATGTCTGGCATTTCACCTTTTTCTATTCAATTACAATACTACTATATTCAAATCTGTGTTTAAAAATTGGGGCAAGACAATTGTAATCCAATTCTCAGAATCTCATTTGTCCATCAGTCATTTGAAAAAGTAGCATGAGGATGGCTTTTAGGCTAGTTTCATATTTATTTTGTTTTGTAGTCCTTTTTTCCCCCTTACAGCTGATCACATTTTTTTTCATTCACAACTGTCATTAACCCATATATGTACACTTACACAATATTTATATACACATTTTCTGTAGTTGATTATATATATATATATATATATATTTATATATATATAAAATATATATATATAAAATATTATATATTATAGATAGTATGATAGATAGATAGATAGATATTTCACAATATATATTATATATTATATTTTATACATATATATAATTAAAATATTGTTGTTGTGTATATATACATTATTACAATATTATATATTTTAATTTATAATATATTATATATATTTTTATATATATATATATTTGAATCTTATATGTATGGGTTTATTTAATATATTATCATATTATACTATATACAAAATATACGAACATATATGATGGAATGCATATATGTATAGGTATATATATTGTGTGCACATATTAATATGCACATATTATTTGATCTATATACATACATGCAGTTGTGAGAGTCTATCATCTAAATATAAAAAAAAATGCAGCAAAAAAATTTAAAGAATCACCTTGGTGTGTGAGTGTGTTCAGTGCATGTATGTATGTATGTATGTATGTATGTATGTATGTATGTATGTATGTATAACATAGATATAATTATGGTAGTGTGTACACCTGTAGCCCACACTGATTCACTCACTCTTATCTCTGCCCAAAGTGTAACTAAAATATGCCCTGTACCTTTAACTTGATAAAACGATCATGTGTCATTTTCTGAAGTGCATTCAGAGAAATGTTAAAATGACTTCATCATGTTTTTGCCAATATGTGAACTTGATTTGCAAATCTCATGTGTCTTGTTTCAAATTAACCTAAATAAACCTTCCCTGCTCTTATGTAAATCAGAGCTGCCAAACATGTTCCCTAGAAGTACAGGCTCTAGTGTACTACTTCCCAAAGTGCAGGCAATCCAATGGCAGGGTAAATGTGTTATTAATTATTCAGAGTGCTGGTGAAGACTCTGCTGATTGCCTCCCTTATATGATGATGCTGACCACTGAATTCAAACCACGCCACTCTTTAAATCAGCAGCTTGATGAATAAAAGCCATTAAATGAATATAACAGTATCATACAGGTCCTCTCAGTGGGAACCCAGTACTGCGTATGACAGGTGACATCATGCCCCTGAATAGCCCATCAGATGTCTGGACTGTGCATTTTATGGCTGTCAGTGTACAGTAGTCCTTGCTACAGTCACAGGATGGAGTAAGAAAAGGATGTTTCTCTACATTTGAATATGCAGTTGAATTACTGGTAAAATGACGTTTAGTTATTGTTTTTAGGAGTATTATTGCTGTTATTAACAATCGTTTCTTATGAGAATTTGTAACATAAGAAATCTCAAATAATTCATGTAAGTCCTGTACCTAACACCCTAATAAACTTGCATAATAACCTTGTCTATACTCCTTACCGCGCCCATTGAGCAGCACAAAAGCAAGATGATGTGACAACTTTTTATGAGGATTTCTGCAGACGTTATATGTATTTGATGGCTTTCTAAATAAATTGCAAATATCACTTATCCCGTGCAGAGGAAGCCAGACAAGTGGCGTTTGTACATGTAAAGGTGCTGGGTGAAGACAAGTCCTCTTCGGAGGTTACAGCTATTTCCACTAGTGACAATAAAGCTCTGGAGATACCTGCAGAGTTACTCTATAGGTTTCTAAAATGCAAAAAGCACTATACAGGCATTAAAGTGTGCAATGTGCTGCTCTGCAGTATACTGCAATTATACAGAGAGGGATTAGATCATCTACAGCAGAAATCAAATCCACAAGCAAACGAATATATAGCAAAACCGCTACCGGGCTGCCCTATGCTGCTCCGAGCGTTATATAGAGAAGTCAAATGAACAAACAGGGCTCTAGCTCTGATGTATTAACTGGCAGCAAGGTGAGAATAGCAAGGTATGGACGCGCACAATGCAATGCTACAACTACCCAGCCTAAAGGCTGCAGTCAGTAGGACTGGACATCACCCAACTATCTGGGACGTCTCACCCCGCGACTGCAGGGCCAGATCTAGAGGGGACAAACATGTCAGATTTGTAGCAGAATGCGAGCAACTAACGCAACAGAAAACTACATTACTCAACATCTCTCTAATCTCATAATGTATGCAACACAACAACATGCATTCTAAGGCCAGGAATGTGTGCGCCAGCTTTTGTCCGCAAAGGGGCCCCA
>JAODAL010050141.1:0-27647 GCA_025379985.1 Phyllomedusa bahiana
AAAACCGGGGGTACTTGGGACTCCTTTCCCTTGGTGGCTTAACCAACGTGCGGTGGTCAGCGAATCCACCATACCCGTTACAGGTGCACTTTAAAAAATGATGGCATCAGGAAAAGAAGATTATGTGGAAATTCGAAGAAAATCTCATGACATCACCCGGGAAATTTAAGCTTGTGGGAAAAAGGGGATCTTTCAGATGGACAATGCCCCAAAGCATAATCCCCAAATGGTTACAAGTGGGAAGGATAACCGGTCAATTTTTTGGAGTGGCCTCACAAACCCCTGTCCAAATCTTTTAAAAATTAAGGGCAAAGCTAAAAAGGCAGGTTGAGCAAGGTGCCCCTAAAAAACTTGGCTAAATTACCCGTCCTGCAGGAGGAAGGGGCCCAAAATTTTCCTCCCCAAAATTTGTGAGAAATTGGGGAAGGATACCCAAAAATTTGACCCAAGTCTACAATTTAGGGCATGTCCCAAAAAACTAAGAAAGGTTAAATTTGGTTTTGCAGGAAAAATTTTAAAAAACGCCTTTAAAAAAATTCTTCTCTCTCATTATTCGGGGATTTGGAAAATATAAATAATTTTTGTAATCTAATTGACCAAAAAAGGGGAAAGGGTTTTATTCTGTTTTCATGTCGGACGTGAGGGAAAAATTTTTTGATGGGTCTTTTTTATATAGTGCATGTAAACTTTGGTTTCACTGAAGTTTTTTTCAGTTTAAATTATTTTTATGCCCTCTTTGGGTTTGGGTGCATGCTGCCCTGATTCAATAGTGAGGATTTAAAAAAAAGTTTAATCTTATTTTATTGTGCACAGAAGTTTTACATAAAACTCAAAGAATAGTTGATTGTCATATATTGTTTGCACAAGAAAAACCGCACCCGGCTAAGCCAACAAAAAACTTTAAAATTTAAATGTCTTTATCCATTCCTTCCCTCAACCCCCACCCTTATGGTTTGAGCATTACCTCTCCTCCCAATGCAAATGCCAAGGGAGTTCAAAAAAAAAATGCATAGAATGCGCCAGAATGTATGGACCTTTTTCTGAAGTTCTACATCAAGGCGCTTGTAGTCCCCAATATGCAATCGGGTTTCAGGCAGAAACCCTTTTAAACTAGGTCTAGCTGTTCTAACAGTTAGACTTTGTTTTGGCGTCAAACATTCAGAAATTTGTAGAATGATACGATTGTGGTGCGATGCCTCCACATCTTGGGCGCATTACAAAGTGCTGCAGGTGCCTCATAAGCACATAATTTTGCAGTGGCCTGCCAAATTGAGAGAGGGCTGCAACAGTGTTTTGGTTTCTAAAAGCACCCCCAAAATACTGGACAGCCTTTGGTCAATGTCCCCCTTTATGTTCTCTAAAATTTTAACCTAAAGTGAATCCCCCTATAAATATTAAATATATCGTAAGAAAAATGTACCTTTGGGAAGGGTAAGCATATAAATGCTGCCCCCTTGCGGAATAAAAAATACTTGTTGTGTGTGTGTGTGTGTGTGTGTATTATAGTTGTCAATTTTCGAAAATGAAAGCAGGAGACTTTGGGGCCCCCCGCGGTAGCAAAATTTTGTGGAAGCCATCTTGTCGGTATGCCCCCCCCTTCAAAAAGCCACCCCATCCCCTAATGCAAAGGTTTGGAAAAAAACCCAGGAAAGATGCCCTTATAGCCAGGTAGTACCCCCCCCATAACCAGGTAGGGCCACTTACAGGCGGTAGATGCCCCCCTTGTACCCAAAGTAGTTTCCCCCTCTGTACCCAGGTAGAGCCAAATTTGGAGCCAGGTAGATGCCCCCCATTGTTACCCGGTAGGTCCCCCCATTGTTAGCCGGTAGGTGCCCCCATTGTTAGCCGGAGTGCCCCCATTGTTGCGGTATGCCCCATCTGTTAGCCAGGTAGTGCCCCCATCTGTTAGCCAGGTAGTGCCCCCATTTTTTGCCAGGTAGCCCCCCCCATTGTTAGCCAGGTAGTGCCCCCTTTTTTGCCAGGTAGTCCCCCCTCTGTTGCGGGTAGTGCCCCCTCTTTTGCCAGGTGTGCCCCTCTGTTCCCAGGTGGGCCCCCCTCTGTTGCCAGGTATGCCATTGTTAGCCAGGTAGTCCCCCCATCGGGCATCAGGTAGATGCCCCCCTCTTTTCCCGGGGTAGTGCCCCCTCTGTTCCCGGTAGTCCCCCCATCTGTTACCCGGGTTTGGCCCCATCTGTTACCCAGGTTCCCCCATTGTTACCCAAAAGGGGTGTGCCCCCTTTCTTTTCTCAACCACAAGTCCTATTTTTTATAAGAAATCGTTGACCTTTGTTTGTTCATGGGAATGGGTTTTCCCATAGCTGCATTTTAAAAAATTCTATGAAATTGACCAAAAATTTTTTTTTTAAAAATATTTTTCCTTTTAATCATGAACGATACAAAAAACAGAAAACAGTTTTGAAATTAGGAAAAGGTGCAATAATTATGCATTTAAAGCTTTTTCCATATTCTCAATGGTATTAGATATGGGATAGTGGAGGGCAGGGGCCGCCCCCGTGCGACGTTTCAAGAATGAACTTCTTTATAAAGAATTCATTCTTCGAAAAAGTCGCGGGGGTTTTTGCGGAGGCTCTGCCCTCCAGTATCCTCATATCTAAACCATTGAGATAGGACTACGCTTTAAAGCGTAAAGTATTGCACCTTTTCCCTTTACTTCAAAAATGTTGTTGTTTTTTGTACGTTCATGATTAAAAGGAGAAAAAAATTTTAAAGAAAGTTTGGCAATTTGCTAAGTGCCCCTCTGTTGCAGGTAGATGCCCCTCGTTGAAGGTAGATGTCCCTCTGTTGCCAGGTGTGCCCCCTCTGTTGCCGGTAGTGCCCCCCTCTGTTAGCAGGGAGTGCCCCCATTGTTAGCCCGGTAGTGCCCCTTTGTTGCCCGGTAGTGCCCCCTCTGTTGCCAGGTAGAGTCTCCTCTGTTGCCAGGTAGTGCCCCCCTTTTGCCAGGTATGCCCCCCCTGCTGCCATAGTGCCCTCTGTTAGCCGGTTGTGCCCCCATCTGACATGGTAGATGTCCCTCTGTTGCCAGGTAGTGCCCCCCTTTTTGCAGGTAGTGCCCCATCTGTTAGCCAGGTAGTGCCCCCCTTTGTTAGCCAGGTAGTGCCCCTTTTGCCAGGTAGTGCCCCCCCTGTTGCCCGGTAGTGCCCCTTTGTTGCCAGGGGAGTTGCCCCCTTGTTGCCAGGTAGAGCCCTAAGCTAATAAAAATAAATAATAAAATCCACTTTACTCCCAGGCTTGCAGCTCCCGCCCGATCTCCCCGCGGGGCAGGGGGAGTGGGGCAGCCGGCGTCCTTCCCCCCGGCCGTGCCTGTATGTGCGGGCACACCCGGCGCCGTAATAAGGGGGAGGGGGGAGGAGGGAGCGACCCCCCCTGCCTCCTCCCCCCACGTGAGCCCCCGGGCGGGTGAGCGGCCTTGCGGCCCTTTTCCCCGCTGTAGGGCGGTCCGGGGGGCAAGGGGTAGCGCACCGTGCTATCTTGCGCCGCGGGAATTTAAAGGACCCCCCCCGGCTGCAGGCGGGGGAGGAATGAAAATCCCCGGGAGGCGGGGGGGGACCCCCAAATAGGGGACCCCCCGCCCAAAAAAGGGGGAGGTTGGGATGTATGGTTGTTTATACGTTGAACCCCGAAGTTTACATTTACAATATAAAAAGAAATTACTGTTTTTCTATATTGAAATGAAAACAGAAAAAACCTTCCCATTTTGGTCCAAATTAGGAACCAAAATTATTTATATTTGCTAAATGCCAGAATATTGAGAGAGAGTGAATTTTTTAAGGCATTTTTTATTACTTTCTGCAAAGTCAAAACTTTACATACACTAGGATTACTTTGCCTTTAAAAAATTTAGGACAGCCCATATGATGATGTCATGTCTTTGGAAGCTTCTGATATGTTTATTAGCAACATTTGAGATAATTAGAGACACAGCTGTGGATGTATTTTAAAAGTGCACATCAGAAACACACTGCTTCTGTGTGTAACATCATGGGAAAGTCTAAAGAAATCAGCCAAAATATCAGGAAGATAATTGTATACTTGCACAAGTCTGGATCATTCTTGGGTGCAATTTTCAGATTCCTGAAGTTACCTTGTTCATCAGTATGAACAATTATACACAAGTACAAACAAGTTGGAAATGTGCAGCCATCATACCGCTCAGGAAGAAGACAAGTTCTGTGTCTCAGAGATGAATGTGCTTTGGTCCAACATGTACATATAAAATGCACACAGGAACCAAGACCTACTTTTTTGGAGACTTGTCCTGTGGTTTGACTAAACTAAAATTGAAATATTTGGGCATAATGACCATGGTTATGCTTGGAGGAAAAAGGGAGAAGCTTGGAAGCCTAAGAACACCATCCCAACTGGGAAACATGAGGGTAGCAGCATCATGATGTGGGTTTTTTTTTGCTGCAGAAGGGACTAGTGCACTTCACAAAATAGATGTCATCATGAGGAAAGAAGATTATGTGACAATACTGAAGCAACATCTCAAGACATCAGCCAGGAAGTTAAAGCTTGGGCGGAAATGGGTCTTCCAGGTGGACAATGACTCGAAGCTACTGCCAAACTGGTTACAAAGTGGCTTAAGGATAACCAAGTCAATGCTTTGGAGTGGCCATCACAAAGACCTGATCTCAATCCTATTAAAAATTTATGGGCAAAGCTGAAAAGGCAGGTGTGAGCAAGGAGACCTACAAACATGGATCAGTTAGTTCTGTCAAGAGGAATTGGCTAAAATTCCTACCAACTATTGTTGAGAAGCCTTAGTGGAGGATATCCAAAACAATATTGACCCAAGTCATACAATTTAAAGGGCAATGCTACCAAATACCATGACCTGTGAGCTGATGACGCGATGCTTTCGACTAATGAGTTGAAAAATGTAAGTAAAAATAAGGCTAAAAAATATTTCCTCTCATTATTCTGCATTTGGGCAAATTGTTAAATAAAATTCGTTCTCAATTATGACCAAAGCGGCGTGTGATAACGGGTTTACTTCAGATTTCATGTCAGATGTGAGAAAAACATGCAGATGGGGCTTTTTATATAGTGGATGTAAACTTCTGGTTTCATCTATACAGTATGTATAGCTAGTTCAAAGGGGTTGTCCAGCAAACAAAATAACTCTCCACAATTAGGGTGTCCTAATTTTGGAATCGGTCCTGATGATGTTTTTTCTAATTTGTTAATTTTTGTTTTTTCCTTCTTGTCTATTGTTGAATCAACTTCTGATGAATGAATGCAATGCTAGGAAGGGTGAGGGTGAGGGGGGGAGGAGGGATGGGGTGTGGCCATTTGCTCTGTAAAACTACAGAACCAAGATCATTTATGGGGTGTTTAATATTATTAGACGTAAAGAATATATATTAGTCAAAGTTTGCTTTACCCTCTCATGGGTATATATATTAAACTACATGGGGGGTAGTATATTAGTAGTTACATTCTTCTACATGTGGCAGCATTTTAGTAGTAGTTTTCTTCTTCCTAGGAGGCAGCATTTTCATGGTCATACATTTACTAGTTACAGTATGTTTTTGAAGGCTGGACTGAAGGGGTCTAGCTTTAAAGGCTTTCAACATTAGGTAGGAGACAGGGGGAATGCACTGGGACTAAGATTAAGAGTGAGGAAAATAGACAAACACAACAAATGATCGTGGGGCTGTAGTTTTAAAGTGCAAATGGAACAGCTTTCAAACAAAATGTGAGGCTACAAATAGCACAGGGAAAGGAAAAATTACCAAATTACAGAAAATGTCACAGCAAGATTCAATTTAGGTAACCCATTTGGGATTTATTTTGTTTGCTGGAAAACTCCTTTCATCTACAGTTTTTTTGTTTGTTAGCGGAGAACAATGAATTTAGAGGTGGTCATTCATTTTGAGGCATAAGGAAAGAGACATTTAGACCAATAACAAAAGTATTTGGCTTATATTATAGTAAACTAGGAGTGTTTTTGCACAAGTGGTGTCAAAATCAGATGTAAACGGGATTACAATTTAAGTAATGCTTTTTCTGTTGTGTTCCTGTGGATTATTGGCACCACCACAATGTTCTGAAAACAGGCAACTTATTCATATTTTTATTCAGCTTTGTGTCCTTGAATAATAGTTATTTCCCTATGTCTCTGCTGACGCCGCTGTCACTGGTTATCTTACGTAATGTGGCATCTCATTACACAGACAGAATAAAACCCTCAGTGCAGCAATTTTGTGGTTGTTGAAGGCTGTTCAGAGGCTGCAGGAAGCTCTGCGCCTGAATTCAGGCAGGTTAAAGGTGAAGAGATGAAGAGCACAACTATACAGAGGACTGAAAGATGCCCAGGAACCAAAGTAAATACATGTAGAATAGAGCTCATCCGGGAATGTGCTGACACAGGGACACCAGGCTCAATAATACAACACCCATATTCTTTTCCATTAATGGCTGCGCTTCGTCATTTCCACCAAAGGATGAGAGCAAAGAAGAACATTTACTAAACACAACTGAATACAGTACATTAAATTGGGGGAATTATAAGGAATGAATAACTGCATGCATTAGTAGTGAGTCTTACAAAGGGTGAGAGCTATTACCAGATAAAGCAATATACAGGTCTAAGATGCAAATAAATCTTTTAACAAACCACATTACCCAGTGTTTGATTTTGTTGCAGTCATTGATGTGTAAGAAGTGTAGTGGTAGAATAGTCATCGAGAGAGTGCGCGGAGAGGAGTGTACACTACTGGTACTAAGATAGATGGGGCACAGGCGGGGGTACGCGGAAACACACTGCCTCTGGCGACCGAATTCACACGAACCATGGGCCAGATAGCATTTATAATGTGGATAAAAAGAAATTACATGGAAATGGTTTTCTTATGTTGCGAATAGTGGGGAATGAATGGTCTTGACAGTATGGTGGTTTTGGAGAGCGAGGAGCGGGCGTGAGACGAGCGGATACGCGAGGTATTTAAAATGGTGGGATGCTGCTAAACACTTTTTTTCTCTCCCACTGCGTATGCAGAGAGCGAGAGTGACTAGTTGACATTGAGAGCGATACATTCTCCATTGGAAATCCGATGAAAGAATGTGCCTGTTCCATGTTTTTTTTTTTTTGCAAGAACTCGTTGGATTTGAAATCCATACCTCACACACCTGAGCTGTGTAGGACTAGCGGTGAGCGCGATTCTCTTATGAAGTGAGCGAGAGAGTGAGGATGGGTTTTATGGTCGGTTTCAAATGGATTCTCCAAATCCTACATAGAAAACACCAACTAATAAATCCCTATGGCCGTGAGCCGTCAGTGTGTGCCCAACAGGTACACATCTGCTATTAGTGCGGTAAAAAAGACTGACAAGAACAAATTATTTAGCGGATCTATCTATCATCTCTCTATCTCTATGCAATTGGACACATGCGAGTAGGGAAACAGGAGACAACCCACAAGCAGGACCTATCTGGTATGTCTGGCTACTCATCTCCACTAACCCCCCATTCAGCTCAACTCATAGAACCTTAATGAACAGCATGCAACCTAATCACTCATACTCGGGTGTGAGTGGATCTCCTTCTTGTGCCTCAAGATGCATTTCAGCAGTGAAATGAGGGTGAGTGATTATGGCAGAAGACACGAGGAAGAGGGAAATGAAGAAGTGGCTCTTAGGTGGAGAAAAGGTAGTGGAGCGGCATTTTCTCCTCTACAAAGAGCGTAGTCCTAAAACCCAAACATTGGTTGCTATATCCTACTGTCCATACATTCGATTGACAAAATTTGCGTAGAAGGAATTATCATACACGCGCTTCTATATCTCCCCCTTCACCAACTTTTGACGTTACTTATATACACAACAACTTGTCGGGATGCACACCTACATTCAATATGATCTATTGAACAGACTACATCATGAACACACATGAACAAGTAACGCATCTAAGCATTTTATCAACAACTGTTCTTGACTATAAGCCCATATGGAAGTTGATCCCAGTCACAGGTGATTTATCCCTTAGATTCCACGGTCAATTGTGACCATGTATCTAATGGGAATGACAGAGGGAAGGGACCTTTTTTGTCTCCATCTCTACCCCACTGCGTGACCGTAGGGTGCTGATGGCTGCCATAACAACCCAGGAGCCTATACAATGTAAACATGTACTACACTATATTCTACTAGCGATTAAGCCATTGCTGAATCTAGTCTAGTGGAGAAAAGTGTAAAAAAAAAAGTCAATAAGTAAAAAAATAAAAATCACACTAAGTAAAACACACATACTGCCCTTTTCCTATTAAAATGCCAATCATCCCCCAGAAAAAAAACAAAAAGTACTCATATTTGGCATTGCTGCATATGTAACGACATAGGGCGACATGTCCTTTTAGGGCTCTGCCATTTTGTTGATGCATTTTGTGCCAAAAAATTGTTAACGCCCTATTCTCTATATAAATAAATTATCCTACACCAACACTAGGTGCATTATACGCCAGGCATGACACATTTGAATGTGCCTAAAGTAGGCGCATCAAATATGCCAGCAATAATATGCTAGCCTAAATTAAGCAATGCGCCTAGATTAGGCACATCAATTATGCTATGCAAGGTAGAACAGACCCCAGATTTTTTGACAAGTTCGTTCATGCAGGTAAACTATACACTTATTTAATGCGCCTCTTTTCTGTCGTCCCTAGTATGTAAATGTGTCACGTTATTTAATCTGTATGAAACCCCACCATAAAATGGCAGAATTGCAGCTATAAAATGGAATAATAAATTGGAATAGAAAATCAATAAAAAAAAAATAATCAAAAAACCCCAAAGTGAAACCAATGAAAAAGTTATGGCTACCAATATATAGCAATGCAGAAACAATGTTTTACACAATACAATTTTTTTTTTCAAAGTGCTACAATGAAAAGCTATATAAATTGGGTATTGCTGTAATCATATCGCGCCACAGAGTAAAACATGCTATTTATACCCCTCAGTGAGCGCTGTAAAAAAATTAAAAACACTACTACGATTTCTTCATTTTCTTCATCCTGCTCCCAAAAAATGGATTTAATGGCGATTGAAAAGTAGTTTCCCCCTCACAATGGTATCAATGAAAGTCAACTCGTGTGTAGAAAATCCACAGCACTCCAATAAGGTGCTGATTAAGTATGTTTTTTATTGGCGAGTACAGCAATTTAAGATTATAGAGAAAGGTAATCCAGATTACTGTGCAAAATCTAATATGGCAACAAATCTCATAGGTGTCGATTATAGAATAAATTTTCAAAGATGTCAGTTTGTCTTGATGTTTCGGCTAAGAAGAGCCTTTTTTGAGAAACATTACATGGAAATCCCTAAAGAAGCATTTATGCTATCTATCATACATGAAAAAACTTTGAGATTCTTGGTTCACATATTTTGATCAAAAAAAATGCTTAAGCTGCCCACGGACTTTCAACGTGAATCTCGGTCCGGCAGTCCTATGCTATCTTTACCTCTCAATAGAGCCAAACCGGGCCCTCTCACTGGGTCAACCGACCTCCATTATCACAAGGCTGTCATAAAAGTGCAGTTTGCGGGTTTTGGTTTTTTTTATTTTTTTTCCTCTCTGGATAATGGAGGTCGGTTGACCCAGTGAGAGGCCTGGATTTGGCTCTATTGGAGAGGTAAAGATAGATTGGACATCCGACCTGAGATCACGTTGAAAGTCGTGGGCAGCTTTTAAGCTTTTTTGATCAAAAAAAGTGAACTAAGAATCTCAAGTTTTTTTATGTATGATAGATTCTAAATGCTTCTTTGGGATTTTCATGTAAATTTTTGCCCCTTTTTGCAGTCGGTGCCACTGGTGTGGTGGGCGTGTGTATAATAAAAAATTTTATATATAAATATATATATATTTATATAATATATAAAATATATTATTATTATTTATAAATATATGTGTGTAATATGTGCCCCAGCCCTGCCAGTGGACCCCGGTTTGCATATTGTTTTTTCAGAATGTTTTTTTTTTGAAAACCAAAAGTTTTTTTGGGTATATTGTTTTTAATCTATATGGGGAGGAAGGGGTGCCCATTTGGTTTTTTTGCACCACGCCCCTTTCACAGGGTGTCATAAAAGTGCAGCTTGCAGGTTTGGTGTTTTTTTTTTTTTTTTTTTCCTCTCTGGATAATGGGGGTCATTTACCCAGTGAGGGTGGATTTTGGCTTATTGGAGGTTAAAAAAGCTAGGACTGCCCGACCTGAGATCACGTTGAAAGTCGTGGGCAGCTTAAGCATTTTTTGATCAAAATATGTGAACCAAGAATCTCAAAGTTTTTTGAGAAACATCACAAAATTAGGCAAGAAAGCAACACATATAGATACAAAGAATATGAATCATAGGAATCTGTAAAGACAAATAATGATGAAGGCTATGTGTCGACTCCAGGGAAGATGGAATAGGGAGACCACTCTAGGGGCATAAGCAGGGGGAACCTGCAGGAGGTAGCGGAGGGTATATGGAGACATCGTTTGTACCTACATGTGTTGCTTTCTTGCCTAATTTTGTGATGTTTCTTGATAAAGGCTCTTCTTAGTCGAAACGTTGAGACAAACTGACACCTTTGAAAATTTATTCTATAATCGACACCTATGACATTTGTTGCCATTCTAGTTTTTGTACAGTAATCTAGATTACCTATCTCTATAATCGTAAACTGCTGTACTCACCAATAAATTCATACTTAATCAGCACCTTATTAGAGTGCCGTGGATTTTCTGCACAGTATTATATGAGTTCTAGCCAACCCTTCGCCACTGAGAACCCACATAGCTCTCCCTTAGCCCTTGGTGTGCGTGACCACTTTTGTTAAATTAAAAAATCAACTCATCCTGCAAAAAACAAGCCCCTATACAGCTCCTTACACAGAAAATAAAAAACGTATGGCTCTCATAGATTATGGAGATGTTTTCTTTTTTAAATACAGTGGGTGACATGTATTTTGGTGCCAAGATGGCAATTTTTTTGCATGCATGTGCCTGAATTTATGAACCTGTCCTACTCCGGGTCATAGATTACGCGCTTTCTAGCTCCAAAACGACAAATCAGGCTCAGGTAAACCACTTTTAACTTGGTCTACCTGTTCCAGCAGTAATGCGCCCTGTTTTGCCTTCCCCCTGTCATAAATGTGTAGGATCATACGGTTGTGGTGTGACACGCCTCCAGAACACCCCCCGATCTCATTACAAAGTGCCACGGGCGCCCGAAAACACGCCTAATTTTAGAGTGCACCTGATTATAAATCTAGAGAATATGAATCTAGAGAAAATGAAGGGTGTGTGTCGACACCAGGGAAGATAGGGCCACAGAACCAAAGTTGGAACAGGGAGACCACTCTAGGGGCAGTAGGAGATAAGCCTGAGCCTGATTTGTCGTTTTGGAGTTAGAAAGCGCATAATCTATGACCCAGAGTAGAACAGGTTCATAAATTCAGGCACATGTGTGCAAAGAAATTGCCGTTTTGACACCAAAATACATACATGTCACCCAGTGTTTCTATTGTGTAAAAGCAGTAAAACAATAAAAAAATATACAAATTTGGCATTGCTGTAATTGTATTGACCTGCTGAGTAAAGTTAACATGTCATTTATACTGCACAGCGACTGTATTTTGTATCATCTTGTCTCCAAAAATTGTTGATAAAAAGCGCTATATGAGACCCAAGATAGTACTAACGAAAACGGCTTCTCATTCCGCAAAAATCAAATCCTTATATAGCTGGGTATACAGAAAAATAAGTCATGGCTCTTAGAATATGACGATATAAAAACACAATTTTTTTACAAAGTATTTCTATTGTGTAAAAATAGCAAACCATAAAACATTATATAAATTTGATATGGTTGTACCTGTACTGAACTGCATAGTAAAGTTAACATGTCATTTATATCGCTCAGCAAACGCTGTAAAAATTAAGCCCAAAAAAACAATTGTGGAATTGCTTTTTCATTTTCACGGCCCAACATTTAAAAAAAAAATCTATGAAACATCTGAGGGGTCAATATACTCACTACATCCCAGTATACATTCCTTGAAGGGGGTCCAGTATACATTCCAAAAGGGGGTCAATTTAGGGGTGTCCGCAAACCTGAATTGGTGCCTAAAAGATATCCCAATAAAATGATGCCCCAAAAGCCACTAGTTGCTCCTCTTATTCTGACGTCTGTTATTGAGTCAAATATCAAACTAGAGCCACATACGAGATATTTCTAAAAACGGCAGAACCAGGGGAATTAACATTGAGTAGCATTTTTTTGTTAACATCTACTGCAAAAAATGGATTAAAATTGAAAACATTCGAAAAAAGGGAAATTTGGAAATTTCACCTCCATTTTTCTTTAATTCCCGTGAAACACAGAGGATTAACAAACTTCTTAAATGTTATTTTGAATACTTTAAGTTAGAATGGTCCCTAGAAAATGTGTTGCAAATTTTTTTGAGAAATTTCTATTTCATTTCTAAAAAAAATAAAAAGACAGTTATGCCAACATAAATAAATTAGATACGGTGGGGAAAAAAGTATTTAGTCAGCCACCAATTGTGCAAGTTCTCCCACTTAAAAAGATGAGAGAGGCCTGTAATTGACATCATAGGTCGACCTCAACTATGAGAGACAAAATGAGAAAAGAAATCCTGAAAATCACATTGTCTGATTTGGAAAGAATTTATTTGCAAATTATGGTGGCAAACAAGCAAGATTTCTGGCTCTCACAGACCTGTAACTTCTTCTTTAAGAGGCTCCTCTGTCCTCCACTCATTACCTGTAGTAATGGCTCCTGTTTGAACTTGTTATCAGTATAAAAAACACCATGACCAGATCACAACCCAAAGAACCATCTACAGCTTTCTTTTGTGTACATACAGAATACGGTTCTCACTAGAAGTTTTCCCAGCCATTATTTTTAGATGGATTTTTAATATATTCTTACATATATACACATCCTGAAATCATGAAACCTACTGCTTAGTGATCTATATTCTAAAAATCCTAAAAGCAGGAACCTCCTGACCTAATTTTTATGAAACAATGAACCTCGGTTGAGCTGCCCAGAGATTATTATCTTTTTTGGGCCTGTACCAGATCCCTTGAAGTAACATTGTAATGACGTGGAAATAATCATTTCATAAGTAAAACTTTTCATTTGTGCAAATGATGCTGAGATTTCGTAACCTAACGATGAAATCATGAAGGTGTAGCATGTTGCTCTGTTATTCTGGGCTTATAACTACTGGTTGTATAACAGATTAATATAAGTGCGGTGTCGGGTGACTTTTGGGTGCGTCTTGATGAAGGTGTGCAATATCCTCACGTGTCTCTCAATTTATGTGCTACAAGTCAGTCCATTGTATGAATATGTTTCTTAGGGCTATATCATATCTAGTAGGCATTATGCATGTAATAGTAAAGCCTTAAAGGTGTTGTCTCACTACATGGATTGCTTTTTACGTTAAATATCTTGCTAAAACAACTCACTTTGCAATATGTGTCCATTAACAGTGTCCTACCTATTCCTAGATATCCATTCATGTACAGGCTGCATCAGCTCCTCAGGTCGCTATGGCTACAGACCTGTTTGATCCATCCTGATAGGCTGCCAGTGTTGGTTGCTATAGCAACAGACCTGTTCACTCACTCATGATAGGCTGCTAGCGCTGGTCGCTATAGCTACAGACATTGCTTATACTGCAGGACAGTAGAAGCCAATAAACATGCCCCTGAATTCAAAATTCAAAAATGAAACAGGACTGAGGTAAGATGAATTGATGTTGTGAGACAACCCCTTTAAGGGTGATCTCCACCAAATTTTCAAAACAGAATGAGACATTAATTTTACAACTTTTAAGTCTTATCACTCTTTCTTTGCCCTAAGGCTAGGGATGGAATTTGTCTGGTTCCCCCAAATCGATTGTTAAAGCACAGTTGGTTCAGGAAACCAGAGACAAGAGGCACAGGTTCTCTCATAATTCAATTGTATCAGCACCCCAATGACTCCAAAACAATTAAGTAATCAAACTGGTTCTCTGCTCCACCATTAAGCATTCTGATACATAAATGTCATCCTGTCCCTTGTTTCCATCCCCAATAAACCAAACCTGGTCAGAAAAGTCCAAACCAGTATCTGGCGATGACTGAGTGGATACAGAGATGGGTATCTATAACATTAGCCAGAAACGCTTATTTACAAGTGCACAGTGTTGGCCAAAGTTACTTTCAGGGGGGCACAGTAGGGGGTCATAATTAATGTAAAGGAGCACAGTGGGGATAATTATTTCAGGGGGCACAGCAGCGGTCATAATCTTCAGGTGCACAGTATAGGTCATAATTAAGTTAAGTGGGCACAGTAAGGATCATAATTACAGAGGGCAAGGGAGAGTTGTTAATTTCAGGAGTCACAGTAGGGTCAGGGCTGTCTCTTCCATTGGGCCAGGTAGGCCAGTGCCCGGGGGCCCCACGATCTCAGGGGGCCCTCCCGGGCAGCTGCCTACCCTGCCCAGTGGAGCGACATCCAGGCTCTGCCCGGGGGCAGCCGGGATTCGGGCCGCAGCGCCGGCTCGGAGCGTCGCCGGGGAAGGCTGGGGTTTTCCCCTGGCGGGCCCCGAGTACCGGCGCCGGTCTGTGGCCCCCTCATCCCGCGGCTGCATGGCCGGGTCACTGACCCAGCCATGCAGCCATCATGGTCGCCGCCTGCAGGTGCAGGCAGCGGCAGAGGCTGAACAGCTGGGATCTTCTGATCCCGTCTGTTCAGCTCCCAGGAGGCCGCGGGGCAGGCGCGTGATGTGATGATGTCATCGCGCGCCTGCTCCGCGGCCCTGCACTCTGCTGTGAGCGGCCACCGGCTCCGGACGTGGAGAAGAGGAAGGAAATCAGGTGAGTAACATTTATTTATTTTTTTAAACTACTGCCCCTGCCTGCCCATATACTGCCCTTCCTGGCTATATACTGCCCTGCCTACCACCTATATACTGCCCTGCCACCTATATACTGCCCTGTCTGCCACCTATATACTGCCCTGCCTACCACCTATATACTGCCCTGCCACCTATATACTGCCCTGCCTACCACCTATATACTACCCTGCCACCTATATAATGCCCTGCCTACCACCTATATACTGCCCTGCCTGCATACCTATATACTGCCCTGCCTGCCACGTATATACTGCCCTGCCTACCACCTATATACTGCCCTGCCTACCACCTATATACTGCCTTGGCTACCACCTATATACTGCCCTG
This sequence comes from Phyllomedusa bahiana, assembly GCA_025379985.1. NCBI lineage: Eukaryota > Metazoa > Chordata > Amphibia > Anura > Hylidae > Phyllomedusa > Phyllomedusa bahiana. The sequence continues at coordinate 15,265 of JAODAL010050141.1, forward strand.
CCTACCACCTATATACTGCCCTGCCTACCACCTATATACTGCCCTGCCTGCTACCTATATACTGCCCTGCCTACCACCTATATACTGCCCTGCCTGCTACCTATATACTGCCCTGCCTACCACCTATATACTGCCCTGCCTGCTACCTATATACTGCCCTGCCTACCACCTATATACTGCCCTGTCTGCTACCTATATACTGCCCTGCCTGGCTATATACTGCCCTGCCTACCAATATACTGCCCTGCCTACCAATATACTGCCCTGCCTACCAATATACTGCCCTGCCTGCCCTAATTACTGGCCCTGCCTGGCTATATACTGGCCCTGGCTGCCCTAATTACTGGCCCTATCTATATGGGGATAATACAGGAGGGGCCTACACTCTATGGGGGAGATATTACAGGGGGCCTACAATCTACAGGGGGGCTATAAACCTACCTACAGTGAGCATGTAAACCTACCTACTTAATGGTGGGCAGCATTACTACCTACTTACTAGATGTGGGGCGCCCATAACTGAGGTAGGAATCGGTAGCAATGTGCTGATAAAGTGAGGATTCTAAGATGTTTTTGCGTTACATTCTGCAGGGACGAGTGGCGGCCGGGAGAAGTGGTTATGGCGGAAAGGAAAAGGGAAAAAGAACGATTCAGAGAACGACTGATCAGACAGGACGTCTCCGGTGAGTCCCTGGTGTCAGGGGTTATTTTGCTACTATATTCGATTAGTGCTGTGGTCTCTGTCATGTAATGGTGACCGTAGCTGGTAATGTTTATATTTGTTTCTTTGAGTAGTGTTTTTTTTTTTTTTGGTGGGAGTGGGAGGGGGAGGGAGGGGGGCCCCAGTACACCTCTCTGCCCAGGGGACCATAGTGCTGTTAAGACGGCCCTGAGTAGGGTTCATGATTAATTTAACAGGGAACGGTGAGGATAATCATTATATGGGGCACAGTGCAGATTAGAATTCAATTTAGGGCCAAGCTATAGACTAGAATTTATTTTAAGTGCACATTGGGGATACTGAATAATGTCCGAGGGCACAGTGGGGATTATAAGTTCAGGGAGCACAGTAGGGAGTGTTAATGTATTTCAGGGACAAAGTGGTTATTGTCATTTTAGGGAGCAGAGTATAGATCATAATTAATTTTAACATGCAGTAACTTGGCAACTGATGATTTTTAGAGTAGAAATAATAATCAGAATTCTTCACTGTGCTACACCGCAGCCATCCATCACAACCCATAGTTAACCTGTTAAAAATGTTAAACCTATCTTGACTAAATCGGAGGCCAATTTGGCTTCAAAGTGAAGGTCTGAGTATTTTGGTATAGATTATAGATGTGTATACATAGCAACCATATGACAACTGTTTGCCTCATTACTGGGCATAGCAATAATGTCAGGAAATGGGAATACATTTAAGCAGAGAACCTCTTGAAAGAGACACTTTTATTAGGACCAGATCATCCCTGGGCAGGGACAGCTGTTGGTCTACCCTGCCAAGCAGATTAGAGAGGACAGTGTTGGCAAGCATTACATTGGACTCAAGAATATAGAGAGTAGTGGTAATTAGCAGTGGGACAGGAGTACTTGGGGTAGACCAGACGTGGGAACTAGATAAATAGCCAAGTATAGCTGGACAAGCCAATGTCCATGCATGACACAGGCATTGAGGAGATGTATTTAGAGGTCAATACTAAGGACAGTTAGTAGAAACAGCCCTTTAAATCCCAGACTAATTATGTCTTCTGTGCACTTCCCAAAATATCCATATCCATACGTCACAATGTCCAGATGGTTCCATAGCATGCAAATAAGATTGGCTTTGGAGACCAGCAACCTAAGGGCATGTCCCCACTGCACGGGTTTTCGGACAGTTTTTCAGGCGGTTTGCGGTTTTGCACACCGCCTGAAAAACCGTCCGAAAACCAGCCGAACGGGGCTCTATGGAAAACCCGTGCAGTAGTTCCCACTGCACGGGTTTTCCGCCCGCCGGTTTGCCCGCAACACATTGTGAATGCACATTCTTCCGTCCGGTTTTCGGACGGAATCTGTGCATCTCAATGTGACGGGAGAGGGCTTTTCTTCGCTGATCGCGGAGAAAAGCAGCCCCCTCCACGGCCGTAGGGACGGCCGCAAAACAGTGCAAGTACCGGTCGCATAACTGACCGGTATTTGGCACTTGCCGTGTAAACGGCCCCTAAAGCTCACTTATGTTTGCTGAAGTCTACCACTCATTTTGTCTCTGGTAGAGGATAGAAGGCAGCAGGCAAAAGAGGAGCATGTTAAACTTACTAACATATAAATGATGACAGCCCTGCCTTCATCTTCTTTATGATCTGAACTGTAAAAGTAAATGTAGAATTAATAGTATCTCCACCTAAAATATTTATTGATGTGGAACCACCAAGACAAAACTGTTCATTCACAGGCTCTCATTTATGATATAGTTGAGGACATATAATCAAATCTGGAACAACTATTGCTCCAAACTAGTCCTTCCTCTTGAGTGAAGCTCCTACTGTTTTTTACGGCATCATAGCCATTTTGTTTGGACTGGCGGCATTACTACACCTACTTTACGATGCATAGATGGGTGTGATGGGGCTCTTATTGCCAAGAACATTTGACAATGGGTAACTAAGAGATTAATATGTGTAGGCCTTAAAAAAAGCCCAGCATTGGGTGTCAAGTATGTTTAGAAAATTTCTCCTGTGCTGTAGTGTTTTGGAGTAAGGTTAATGGTTGTTGCCATCTTGATCTATGACTGGGTTCACACATGACTTATCATTGTAAAAATCTGATGGGTTTTCCTTGGCAGAAATCTGAGGTGACACCTTGGATTTTTTCCAAGGATTCTCACTTACCAGAGGTGGTATTCACCTCTGATTCGAACATGGGCTTTCCCCATTGGAATGGGACTATCCGGTATCACTTCTACCCTAGTGGGATCCAACAAGAATCCGCTCAAAAATTGAACATGAACAGATTTGAAATCCATGGAGTGGAAAATCCTCACTGTAGTTTTGTCTAAACCTTTTTTTTAAGCCCTCACCTGTTCCTGCCTTAACTAGATCCAGAAGTGGCTATTAGACAGATTCATACAGATAATTATGTCTCCCAATGTGTTTTCTCAAGATTATTTCTTTAAACCTTTTAACTAAAATTCTTCATGCCACTTTTCAGTTTAGTTGCTTATCTTTCTACCTTTGCCAGCTCCAGAACCTCCTTTCTTTGAACTGGTAGCTACAACTCAACTGAAGATGCTAGATGAGGCTTCTCCAATGCTTTATAGAGGTGTAATATGTTCAATTTCAGTAAGTCCATGTCTCTTAATACATGACAACATCCTGTTGGCCTTAGAGGCAACTGATTGACATTTTGCTGTTATGTAGTCCATAATCTACAAGTACACCTAGATCTATTATTGCCCTTTGGATTTGGGTCACAGTCAAATTTGTCCCAGATATGAAGACTTTTGGTTGGGGTCAGCATGAATTGCTTACAAATTGACTATTACTCTAACCCAAAGTTTCATTTGTTTAAAGGACTTTAAGAGGGTTAACATACTGGTCTTAGATTAGTAACTTCCGGTACAACGTTCTGTCCGATGTCACTTCTGGTTACTTTACCATAGGCCCAATGATATGATAACAAGAAGTCACGTCAGACTTTATGGTCTGTCGTTACATCTGTTGACTTCGATAATGGCCCATTGTTCTGGTAACTGGAAGTAACATATGACGTCTGTTCCGATTTTCATAACATTGGGCCTATGGTGAAAAATACCAGGAGGTGACGTCAGACCACAACGTCGGATGTGACTTCCGCTTACCATAATATCGGGCCTATGGTGAAATAACCAAAAATGACATTGACTCAATAATGATGCTCTGAACCTGGATTATTTCATGAGTTCACCCAAACATGTGTCTAACCTAACAGGGTTAATACTGAGGGTTAATACCGAGATCCTAGTAGATAAGCAATTCCCACAGTTTTCTCACAGTTCTCCTAGGACACATAATGTATGCAGATTATTAGTACTCAGATGCAGAACATAACATTTATTACATATTCAACCTCATTTGGTAAATACATGCCCACACATTCTGTGAGTCCAAGTCCCTGTTTGCAATTTACAAACATCTGCCAGAGATTGTACTGTACTACATAGGTTGGTGCCAACTGCAAAAACTCCTTTCGGTTGATTGACATGCAATTCTTTCAAAGACGGACCCGAGCTTCGCTATGGAAACACGCAGCGGTTGTGATAAACTCACTGCTAATTGTTTCCATTATTATTATTTATTATTATTATTTATTTTAAAGCGCCATTGATTCCAGGGCGCTGTACATTCAAAAAGGGAGGTTACATACATAACATATCAAACAAGTACAATGATAACAGTGACTGACCTATGACTGGCACAGAGGGAGTGAGGGCCCTGCCCGCCAGGGCTTACAATCTACAGTGGAGGAGGAGAGAGTCAGAAGGTGAGGGGCAGACATGTTTTGGGGTAGCACAGTGGCTGCTAGGTTATTGTAGGTTATAGGCATTCCTGAAGATATGGGTTTTCAGGTTGCTTTTGAACCTAGGGAAGGTGGGGGAGAGTCTGATGTGTTGGGGCAGTGAGTTCCAGAGTGTAGGGGAAGCACGGGAGAAGTCTTGGAGACGGTTGTGTGAGGAGCTGATAAGAGGAGAGCAGAGAAGAAGGTCCTGTGAGGAGCGGAGATTGCGAGAGGGGAGATATCTCGAGATTAAGGCAGAGATGTATGGAGGGGAGAGGTTATGGAGAACCTTGTAGGTCATGGTTAGTAACTTGAAATGAATTCGCTGGGCAATAGGTAGCCAGTGAAGGGATTGGCAGAGTGGGGAGGCAGAGGAGTAGCAAGGAGAGAGGTGGATGAGACGGGCATTAGAGTTGAGGATGGATTGAAGGGGAGCAAGAGTGCTGGACGGGAGGCCACAGAAAAGTATGTTGCAGTAGTCAAGGCAAGAGATGACAAGGGCATGGACTAGCATTTTTGTAGCATTGAAGTTGAGGAATGAGCGGACTCTGGAAATATTTTTCAGGTGGAGGCGGCAGGCAGAGGTAAGGGCTTGGGTGTGTGATTTGAAAGACAGAGAGGAGTCGAACATTTTCCCAAGGCAGCGAACTTGCGCAACAGGTGAGAGTGTATAGCCGTTGATTGATATAGAGAGATCAGGTGGAGGGATAGAGTGGGACGGTGGAAAGATGATGAGTTCAGTTTTCTCCATATTTAGATTTAGGAGACGGGAGGAGAAGAAGGAGGATATGGACGACAGACAGTCAGGGATCCGGGAGAGAAGAGAGATGACATCTGGACTGGAGATGTAGAGTTGGGTATCGTCAGCATACAGGTGGTATTGCAAGCCGTGTGAAGCTATGAGCTGACCGAGGCCAAGAGTGTAGAGAGAGAAGAGTAGTGGAACCAAGACTGACCCCTGGGGGACACCAACAGAGAGAGGCCGGGGGAGAAGGTGCAGCGAGAATGAGAGACGCTGAATGTCCGCTCAGTGAGATATGAGGAGATCCAGGAGAGAGCCAAGTCCGTGATGCCGAGGGATGAGAGGATTTGTAACAGGATGGAGTGGTCAACAGTGTCAAAGGCAGAGGACAGGTCTAGGAGGAGAAGCACAGAGTAGTGGCATGAGGCTTTAGCAGTTACTAGGTCATTGGTGACCTTGGTTAGGGCGGTTTCGGTAGAGTGGTGGGGGCGGAAACCAGGTTGTAGTGGGTCGAGGAGAGAATTGGAGGACAGGTGGGAGGATAGTTGAAGATAGACGTGCTGCTCGAGGAGTTTGGGTGCAAAAAGGGGAAAACAGAGATGGTGCGATAGTTGACAGACAGGAGGGGCAAGGGATGTTTTTTTAAGGATGGGTGTGATAGTAGCATGTTTAAAAGAGGAAGGGAAGATGCCAGAGGTTAGTGATAGGTTGAACAGGTGTTTGAGGGCTGGGATGATAACAGCGCTAAAGTCAGGGATGAGGTGGAATGGCAGTGGGTCAAGATTACAGGTAGTGAGGTTGGATTTGGACAGTAGAGAGGAAAGGTTGTCGTGAGTAAACAGTGGGGGGGAAACAAGATTTGGGGGAAGAGGGATTGTGGGATATAGGGGAGGGTGCTGGGGACTGTGGGGCTAAAGCTGTTCTGATGAGGTTGATTTTTGTAGGAAGTAAATGGCAAAGTCATTGCAGAAAGGGGAAGAGATGGGGAGGGGGGGTGCTGAGGGAAGGGGGAAAGAGATTTGGAAGATGTTAAAAAAGTTGTCGGGGGATTGTGAAGACGGGAGGATATGGGAGTGGTAAAATTTAATCCTTTTTGGCTAGTGTGAGTGCAGATTTTAAAAACAGTGTCGGACTGGGGGGGCTGGGGCCCACAAGGGGGAAATTAAAACTCCCGGGGGGGGACCATACTGTACATGAAAATTTTTTCCCCGGGGCCCCTTCGGACATTAAAAGCGCCCATTTTACCAAAATACGTGTGCCCAAAAAAGAAAAATGTTTTGGGGTAGTACAAAAGCCCCAAAAGAGTCCAACCCCATTTGTTTAGTCTAACATATCATTGGGCACGGGCTAAGTTGCTCCATCCAAAATCCCCACCCCCCCACATACAATATCCCTCCAAAAAATTTTTCCCCCGGGCCCGCAACCCCCCACCCTTTCAAAAAATTTCCCCACCAGCAAAAAAGTGTAACTCCCATCCAAGGGGCCCCTCCTGGGCCCTTTTACGGGGGGGCATTAACCCGGGCCCGGGAAAAAACCCCATAACACCGCCACATAGGGTTTAAACACCAAACTCGGTAAAACCTACAAAAAACCACCAAAAGGAGGGCTTAAAATAAAGGGGCCCCAAAACCAGCTCAGGGAAACCTACAAAAAACCGCCATAAAGGTTTCCAATAGAGGTTTAAAAACACCAGGCTCAGGTAAACCCTACAACACCTTTATATTGAGGGCCGCTAGAAAGGGCAAAACACCAGCTCCCGGTAAAAACCCAAACCCAAACCCTATAGGACCCCCATAGAGGTTCCCGACATCAGCTCAGGTATAACCCACAACACCGCCTTTTAGAACCACTAGGGAGGGCATGAAAAAAATTTTGGACTCTCGGTTCACATATTTTTTTTTTTTTATTCCCAAAAATTTTAAGCTGCCCACACCCTTTTAAAAAAGGGTCCCCAAAAATGGGCAAACCTAAAGCTAACTTTTACCTCTCAATTTGAGCCCCAAACAGGCCCCCACTGGGTTTAAAACCGGGCCTCCCCTTATTCAGGAGAAAAAATAAAAAAAAAAACCCCAAACTGCAAACTGCCCTTTTTTTTTTGGGCAGCCCTTTTGAAAAGTGGGCCGGGGGGCAAAACCCCAAAAATGGAAGCACCCCTTCCTTTCCCCCTTGGTTTAAAAACAATGTTCACCAAGTATTTAGATATGTTTCTGCCAACACAAAAAAATTTTTTGAAAAAACGTTAAAGGGAAAACCCGGGGGCCAATGGGGAGGGGTGCCCCACACCCGTAATTTTTTCATGAAAACACAAAAGACCGCCGCCACGGCACAAAACTGCAAAAAGGGCAATCCTACGTGGAAATCCCTAAAGGGGAAAACATTTATGCTTTTTATCATACTTTAAAAAAAATTTTGGGCCCTCGGTTTACCCTTTTTTGATTTTTTAAAAGATGTTTAAGCCCGCCCACATTTCCCAAAGTTTATCTCAAAATGGGGCTTTCCCATGCTATTTTTTAAATTCAAAGAGCCAATCAGGCCCCTTTACTGGGCAAAACCCACCCATTTAGAGGCCCGATTGGCCCCGAAATTTTGGGGGTAAAGGGTAGAAAGGACGCCCCCATTTTGAGGGTCACGTTGAAAGGCCCCTGGGCCCGCTTAAACATCTTTTGATCAAAAAAATGTTTCCTTGTTTCAATTTAGTTTGTAAGGCTAAAAAAAAGAAAGGGGGTTTTTCCCTCTAGTTTAGCTGTTGTGCTAAAGGGGTTGTCCCAGGGAAGGCCCAAAACCCCCCAATGAGGGAGAAGAAAAAGGTTTTCATTTTTTGGGAAAAATTTTCCCTTCCGACTCCCAATTTGGCAATCAGGGAAAAATCCCCTGGATCCCAAAGACCCCTCTCCTGAATTTAGTCATATAACTTGTTATATTATTACGCTCCAGAAATGCATCCAAACCCTTTTTTAACTCGGGTTATTGGGAAATTTACCTGCCCAATCCCCTTGGCAGAGAAAACCATAGTCTCAATGGGTTTTTACAGTAAAAAAATTTCCCCCTTTATGTTTATGTTTGAAAATTTTTTTTCCTTTAAGACGTAAAGGATTTCCCCTTTTCTAGGGGGAAAAGCCCTGTGTTTAAAAAAATCTTGGGGGAGAATTTCCCTATTGGGCCTTTGATGTATTTTTTAAAAATTTTATTTTGTCCCCCGACGCCTTTTTTTTCTCTAAAATAAATTAAAACCCTAATCTTGCCCTTTTTTCTGTGTTTCTGTAGTCCAAACCCCGTCCTTTTATTATTTTTGTTTCCCCGCCTTTGTACCTGTTTTTAAACTCTAAAAAAATGGGCTTTCCTGTGCACTGGTGCCCAAAAAATGTAAACAATATTCCCTGTGTGGTCCCAACCAAATGAATTTTTATAATGGGAGAAAAAATGTTCTCATTTATGTGCTTTTATCCCCCTTTTAATGCACCCCCCTGATTTCCCATTTGCTTTGGTTTCTGTGCCTGACCCCTGGTGCTACAATTTTAAATTTACTGTCCAACCGGATTCCCAAAAATACCCTTTCCAAAGTAAATTTTACCCCGTGTTTTTCCCTTTAAAAATGTTTTCATGTTTTTTTGGGTTTCTCTTCCCCCTGTGATAACCTTTCATTTACCCGTTTTTAAACCCCCATCTGCCATTCCCTGCCCCGGGCCCCAACTTAAACCAGTCCCCTTTGTATTTTTATTTTTATCCCCCTTTGTGTTGATTTTCTTTACGAGCTTAGTTCGTCTGCAAAAGATCGATATTCCTACTGGTTTTATTCCCCGTGTAAAAATTCATTAATGAAAAATGTTTAAACAAAAGGGTTGGGGGCCCAAAACTGACCCTTGTGGTACCCCAATAGTAACAGCCCATCCAGTTGAGTAAGTACCTTAATTACTTTTCCCCTTTTTTTTTCTATCAGTGAGCCCGTTTCTTACCCCCCTTGCACCAAAAATTTTTCCCCCGGGCCAAGGGATTCTTATTTTATTTTCCAAAACCCTTTTTTGTGGGAAAAAATTTTCAAATGCTTTTTGAAAAAATCTTTTTTTATGCATCCGTTTCCTCACCCCCCATTTCCCGTCTTTGCACCTTTACTTCCTCCCTAGAAGTGATGGATTTTTTTTGGACAGGAAAAAACCTTCATGAACCCCTGCTGGAAAACCCGGGGTTTTACATTTAATTTTTTGTCGATACTCCAGGATAGCATCTTGGAAAACCTTCAAACATTTTTACTACAAAAAGAGGGTTTAAATTTGGGGTTGGGGCCTTTTTTAAAAAATTTTTGGGGGTTTTTTTTTTTTTACCCCTTTTTGAAATATTGGCACCACATTTGCTATGCGCCAAACCTTTTGGGGTTTAAAGTTAATTAGAAGTTTCCAAAGAAATTAAGAAATTTGGGGCCCATCTATGACATCACTTAACTCCCTTAGGGGCCCCTGGGTGTTGCCTTTTGGACCTGGGGGTTTGTTTTATTTTTAAATTTTCCTAAGATTGGGGAGCGGGACAATTTTTCCCGGGGGTTTGACAAGGAAAAAAATTTTAAATTGGAGTTTACCAACATCTTTGTTCAACAGGAAAAACTCCTCCCGGTAAATACAGTTTGGGGAAAAAAGTGTTTTAAAACATTTCTTTTTTTTCATTGCCCTCACTGTTCTCCCCCCAGGGATTTTTCAAAGGGCCAAAAAATTTTTTTGTTTTTTTAAACTTTTTAGAAATTTTTATAGTTTAAAAAAAAAATTTTGGGGTTAGTTTTTACTTTCTATAAACGATATGTATTTCCCTCTCCGCTTTGCTTCCTTTATCTTTTTTTTACCCATTTAAATTTTTTTCCCTATAGCTTCTTTGTGCCTCTTCAATGCCCCTGTTTTAGGGAGGGAAAAAGCCTTTTTTTTTTGTTTTTTATTGCCTCTTTTACTTTCCCTGGGTTTATCCACTTTGGGTTTTTTCCGTTTCTAAATTTTTTAATTTAAAAATAAGGTATGTACCCCTCCCGTGGGGAGCCTAGGATGTTTTTAAAAATATTCCCCCTTTTTTATTAGTTTTTGCCATATTTAAAAAAATTGTCCCAGTCAATTCGGGGTTTTGGGCCTCCCTAACAAGAATTTAAAAAAGCCTTCCTTTAAAAATTCCCGTGTTTTTTTGGGGCCCCCTTGACAAAAAAAATCTTTGAAGGATAAAAAGGGAAATTTTAAATTTTTATTATGGTTACTTTTCCCCGGTGCCCCCCAACCCGAACCCTTTTTTTAACTTGTTTGGTCTTTTAGTTTTTTATTAGGTCTAGAAAAGGGGTTTTCCTTTGTGGTTCCCGCACCCCTTTTGGGAAAGGTTTAAAATTTTATTAGTTATTGGGCAAAAACCCGTTTCCCTTTTTGAAGCTACAAGCTTCCCTTCCCAAAATTTATGTTTTGGATAGTTAAAATCGCCCCCTAATAATAACCTCATTGATTAAACCGCCTCTCTTTTTGCCTGAGGAAATACCTCTTCCTTTGGGGTTTTGTTTTTATTTGGGGGCCTATGCAAAAACCCCCATTAGTATTTTTATTGTTTTGTTCCCCCCATGTATATTAACCCCTTAATGTTCCACAGGTTCATTTCCCGTACCCATATCTTCCCGCAGTGTTGGTTTTAGGGATTTTTACCCTAGGGGACAGGAACCCCTCCCCCTTTTTCCGGGGGTTTACGATCCTTTCTAAATAGACTGTAACCCGGGAAATTAAAACCCCCCAGTGTAGCTCTCGTCCCGCCCTTTCTCAGTTTTCCCCATTTTTTAAAATTTTTTTTCAAACTATTAATACTTCTAGTTCATTTTTTGTTAGTCAGATCCTGGAATTTGGGCAGCATGCCCCAATTATAGATTTTTAGTTTTTATTCCTTTTCCAGATCTTTTTTTTCTATGGCTTTACCCCTCCCTCCAAATCCCCCCCCTGTTTTATTCCCAATTCCCCAAAACCTTTTCTATCTCTGTGAACCCGGAAAAAGTCTTTAAAATTTTTTTATGTTTTGATAGAAAGCAAAAAATGCTTCTTTAGGGATTTCCCAAAGTTTGTTTTATTGCCCACATGAGGTCAAAACAAAAGCTCAGGTTTTAACCTTTCAACACCCCATATTGAGGCCAAAATAGAGGTTTGACACCAAACTCAGGTTTTTTAACTACAAAAACCCCCATATAGAGACCAACATAGAGGTCAGACACCCGTCAAAGGGCACCTCACATTACAGTGAATACCAAACATGATCAAAAATTTGAAGTTAAAAATAAACCCCCGAAATCGGGAACCCCACCCGGAGATAAACATATCTGATGAGGTTCTTTTTTCTTTCATGAGTCGGGTTTTATTCCCTTTTTTCCCCTGCATCCCTTTTCCCAAAAACCCCCCCAAGAGGACTTGGCCCCGGGCCCCAGCTCATCCCTGCAGAAATTAACCCAAAAAATCCCTTTGAATCCTCAATTTTTCCCCCACCTTTTATCTATTCCCCCCTCTGTAAACCCAAAAAAATTTCCCCGGGGTGGGGGGGAAGGGGTTTCAAGCCAAACTTAGAGGCTAGGGATCCCAAGGGGTTGGAGGGTGGCTTAAAAGGGCTAAAATCCCTGGAGATAAGCTACAAAATATGGGCCCGCTGCCCTCTCAATTATATTTTCCAGGTAGGGTTTGGAAAAAGGGCCCTAGGTAGGTAGGCAAAATTAGGCAAGGCCCTAGTCTTTAGGGAGGGGTTTTTCCCCCCTTTTGGTAAGTTTTAGGTAGTTGGGTCCCCTTTATATAGGCTTTCAAAACAGGTTTTTTGGGCCCCCCCTTTTGGTTTGTTTACAGGCAGTTGGGGTTTCCAAAGGGAAATAGTATAAAAGGGCAGTTTAAAGGGCCCCTTTTTTGCTAGTTTTCAGGCAGTTAGGGGTTTCCTTTTGGTAGTATTTCAGGTAGTTAAGGGGGGCCCCCCCCTTTTGCTAGTGTGAAGGAAGTCAGGGCCCCCCCCTTTTGCTACTGTGTAGGTTAAATCAAGGCCCTTTTTGTTTTTTAGGGGGCCAGGGCCCCCTTTTCAGTCAAGGGGCCCCCCCTTTTAGGTTGTTTAAAGAAACCCTTTTAGGGGGCCAAGGGGGCCCCCTTGTAGTTTGGGCCCC
>JAODAL010050142.1:0-27646 GCA_025379985.1 Phyllomedusa bahiana
ATAAAAAGTATGAAGAAATGATTTCCAAGAGACCAAAAATATCAGAAAATAAAGTGCCCCCCCCAGACCGGGGTAAAGGCCCAATAAACAATATAAAAAATTTGAAATCGAGGCAGCACTTACAAAAAAATAAGGTTTATTCCACCCAAATTAACAACAACGTTTCAGCTCTGATCAGAGCCTTTCTCAAGCTGACCAAACAGTGACAAGAGTGAACATATATAGCATATAGTGACATCATCAATCAATCATACAATTACTAATCCAAAGTGTTCAAAATTTAAACAAGATTATAAAGTCAATAGTGTAATCAAAAAATCAAAACCTGAAATAACCAATGCTATATCTTAAAAGTGTCATCAAATGTGTTAAAAATCATAGACATGATATATATTAGTGTAAAAGGATCAAATATTTCCATGTGAATACGATGACAGCTTGATTAAAGTAATAAACTTACTAGCTGGAAAGGGATAGTGCGGCTCACTGTTCCGGCGTCCTACACGATGGACTGCGCATGCGCGAACAAACAAGAACCGCACATGCGCACTGTAACCCGGCGTCTCAGAAAATGTATCACGCATGCGCAAAAAATGACAGCTAGCGCATGCGGACTACAATACAAAGCCGGCAGCGAGAAACATAAACAAATAACAAGAAGGTACCGGGACTGGGTTACAGTGCTGCCTCGATTTCTAATTTTTGATATTCGGTAAAGATAGGAACCTACTCTGACATTTCACCTTGCTTGGTGTCTGTTCTGACCTTCCTATTTTCAGAGAGAGAAGGTCCCAGCTACATTCTGATTAGAAACGCACGGACTGTTGTGAGGGGGATGGGCTCTCACAGTTTTAATGGGAGATATGCACTGAGAACCTCAAGTTTCCATGTACCCGGGAAAATTTGCATTGAAAAAATTCCTGAAATCACCTTGAGCGTTTCTTAGCGTTTGTAGAGCTGCTGATACTGTGTAGTGTTTGCATAGCATTTTTTTTGTTTTTTGTTGTTTTCATATACTAGGCACTATCCCTGATGATAGCATTTGCTGTAGTCCCCGGTTCTTGCTCAAATTATTGTCTTAGACCTTTTGTACAACTTGATGTTTTGTTTGTTTTATATATGTGACATGGCATGTTAGCTAGTTCAAGAGTTTATATGTAGAGATGGGTGAATTTCCCAAAATTCGTTTCGTTCACTTCGCCGAATTTCTCGGCAAAAAATAACTTCGTTCCGAATTACTTCTGCACGAATCAAGTTAAAAGCAGCTATTTCCAGGCTGCACAGAGCCTGCAGGGTGCTTTTAGAACGTTGTGCCATGCTTAAATATGCAGAGGGAGCTTGGTTTGGTCTTCATACAATTTTGTGTTTTAGTATGACACGCAGATGACTGCCGACGCTCTTAGAATCGCTTCACTATAAAAATCCCTGGGCACTTAAGAGGGCAAAACTGACCAAAAAACTGAAGCGGGAATGTAGCCTGATAAAGTCATGCGAGCGAAAGCTGGAAAAAAAACAAGCTGAGGGCTCAGGTGGCAAACATTAGTGACAAGGGGTGGAGGTGACGGCGGCAGCCACAGCAGCATGAGGTCAGGCAGTGGCACAATGACATTCTGGAGGCAGCAAAACAATAGTAGGCCACTGAATGGCACAATGACAGAGAGTGGAGGTGACGGCGGCAGCCACAGCAGCAGCATGAGGTCAGACAGTGGCACAATGACACAGTGTGTAGGTCACGGCAGCAGCAGCATTAAGGTCAGGCAGTGGCACAAGGGACACACTGTGTAGGTCACGGCAGCAGCATGAGGTCAGGCATGGCACAATGACATTCTGGGGGTGCAAAAAACAGAAGTAGGCCACAGATGGCACAATGACTGAAGAGCGGAGGTCACGGCAGCAGCATGAGGTCAGGCAGGGCCCCCAATGACATTCTGGAGGTGGCAAAAACAGAAGTAGGCCACAGAGTGGGGACAATGACACAGGGGTGTAGGTCACGGCAGCAGCAGCATGAGGTCAAAACAGTGGCAAAATTTGAACAGTGTGGAGGGGGGGGTGGCAATACCAGTCCCTGGTAAAGATGGTTGTGGGCAGATGGTGGGTGGCGGCATCAGAATAGTGGTTTGAGGCAGGTATTTGAACCCAGACTCATTTCTCACAGTTTTGATGAGGCGTCATGGCTGATGTAGTCTGACGCTAAGGCATTGGGTGTGTGAAATCCTGACCGATCCACGCCTGATTCATCTGACAAAGGTCAGTCGTTCCACATTTTCCCGTGGACAAGCGGGTTCTCCTTGGGGAAACGATGGCCCCTGCCGCACTGAACACCCGCTCTGATGCCACACACTGGCCGGGCAGGACAGCTTCTCCCACTGCAAACTCGGCAAGTTTCGGCCCACATCCAGTTTGGCTGCCCAGTAGTCCAGCGGATCTTCTAACTGGGGTGGCAGAGTGCTGTCCAAGTAGCCCACCACCTGTTGGTTCAGGGACTGCTCCAGGTCCTGCTGCTGTTGGCGACTGCCCTCCTCACTAGGCGGGTGAAGGAAGCTGCTCATCAGTGACTCCAGACTTAGGTTGCTGCTGATGGAGCTGGTACTGCTCCTACCCCCCCACCTTCCCCCAGCAGCCGCGGCAGTATTACGGTGAGCGCTGGGGAAACCCCCCCGATAGACCTTTTCAGAGGAGCGACGATGCCGCACATGGGCAGCGGCCAACTGATTACGGAGGATTTCCCTATAGTATTTGAGTTTGTCCTCCCTCTCAATAGCTGGAAAAAGGCTCCCATTTTGGACCGATAGCGAGGCCCAAATAGGATGGAGAGCCAGAAGTCATCCCTCGCCGGATTCTGACTATTCGGCTGTCATTTAGCCAGACAAATAAGCATGCTGCGGGCCATCTGCACAAGTGACTCCGAGGGGCTCCCTGCCTCCATTTCCCGTATACTGCCACGGTGCTTGGGGGTCATCTGCCTCTTTCTTCCTCATCCCCAAATCCACCTCCCCCAGCTGCTCCTGCTCCTCCTCTCTTGTCACCTGGGTAGAAAATCCACTCATTACACTAGACAATGCTTCTGCTCCAATGTCCTCCTCCTCCTCCTCCATTTTAGTCCCCATGTGGCCACGAGATGTAGTCGCCACGTCTCCAGTCCCCTGCCCAGACAGATTTTTCAGCATCTGTTCCAGGACATGAAGCAGTGGAATGACGTTATTCATCCCCGGGTTAGTCCTGGCGACTGACAAATAACTCGCCCCCTCGAATGGCCTCAACAAACGGCATTTTGTCACGCATTGAGCTGCCACTGGCTGACATCAAAGTTACACAGGGGAGTTACTTCTATCTGCCTGGATCATCAAAAAATCGTTAAGGCCTTTCTCTGTTCATACATTTCGGTCCAACATGGGCAGGCTGGAATTCCAAGGGGTGGAAAACATCGCATATCAGAGTGTGTTGGGGAGGCCGTTCTGCCGCTGCAACTCGAGGAGGGTGTTCCTGGCTTTGTACGAATGGATAAAGTGCATGCACATTTCCTGCCATTTTCAGAATCTGCTAAAGATCGGGGGGAAGACTTCAGGAACCTTTTTCACAACCAGATTGAAACGTGCGCCATGCAGGGCGCATGGACCATCCCGTCCTGGGTGCAGGGGCGGACACCATTTTCCCTTTCCCATTGTCCGTCACCTTGGTTCCCGATTTGCAGTTGGCGCGGAGAAAGCCACATCGATTTCTTGCTGAAATGACGCGGAGCAGTTCCTCCCCTGTGTGACTTTGTTCACCGAGGCAAGCCAGGTGTAGAACGCGTGACACCGCTGTGCCCTACACATGGGGTATAAATGGAGGCCAGTACTTGTGGGAGGGCTGAGATGGTGGTGGAGGAGGAGGAGGCGGACATTGGCGCAGGAGCCGCAGTTTGACAACGTGGAGGAGAAAGCGGCGTCTCCTGTCCAAGTTATTGGTGTGCCTGGGCCGGAAGCACATTCACCCAGTGGGCCGTAAAGGAAAATGTACTGGCCCTGACCGTAGTTACAGTTCCAAGACCTCCGCGCTGCTGTGCACCTTGGAACAAACCGATAAGCTTAAGGATGGCCACCTTCTGTTCTACATATTTTTGAAGTGCTGGTACTGCCTTTTTGGAAAGAAAAATTACGGCTTGGAAACTCTCCATCTCGGGGTCGGCACAAGCCATTAGTTTTCTGAATGGTGCAGAGTCCACCATTTGGAAAGGGAGGGACTGCAGTACCAACAACTTGGATAGGAGCACGGTCAGCTGCTGTCACCTTAGGATGGGTTGGCCGCATACTGTTGTCTCTTTGCAATCGCCTCGCTGAACGACTGCTGGCGCCATGAGTAGCGAGGGGCAGGAGCATCTGGACCGGGAGATGATGTCAAAGAAAACAGCTCCCTTCTGCAGAGGTGGTGAGCCTTTTAAATGGCTGCAAATGGCATGCGTGCCACTGGGCGCTGCTGCTGCTGCTGTTGCTGCGGCGGCAGGATGGACCACCACATCTGAGCCACGTTTCTCCCAGGCCAAACCCGGGTTTGGGGACGCTGCATGTGTTGACGCAGGGCCGTGGGGCCAACGTTAGTCCCTGGCCACGCTTCACTTTCTGCTTACAGATTCTACATATACCCATATTCGGCTCCTCCGGGGTCTTAGCAATGAACTGCCACACCGCCGAGTATAAGATTTTACCGCCAATGCTCCCTGTGCCGCTACTTTCTGGGACCTGCGAAGCGGGTTTTTTACCCCGGGGCCGCTTGGGTCCCGACCTCACACTGCTGCTATCCCCGCTGACTCACGCCAACGACCCCACTTGCTGGCTGCGCCGCTGCCTGACCGCAAGCTGACGCCCTCTTCTCCTGACGATGATGAAGCCCTTGCCTCACCCGGCTCCCATGTGCGGGTTCGGCTACATCATCACCTATTTGTGTTTTCATTGTCACTGGGTGTCCTCATCAAACCCGGGCTTGGTATTTCCGAGGCTGACCTCTCACAACAGACCTCCCATGCCACTCTCCACATCTATACTTTTTCCACCTACTGCAAGAAGCAGGGGATATTGGCCCCATTTCTTCGCTGCCAAGTAGCTGCTGACTGCCCTCCTCAAATAGTTTCATCCTCGCTATATAGTGGCGCTGAGCCCAGACCACATTTGTAGATCTCTGGCTGAGGGAACCGGATGGGACAGAGGCGGGTTGAGGACAGGGTGAGGGCCGCTGACCCGCTCCCGGGCCAGCCAACTAAGGGTTTGTGTCTGAGGTTCCCACCGACTCTTGGCTGGGGTTGTCAGATGTCATCTGGGAGGAAGAGGATGACCTAGTCAACCAAACAAGAACCATTGGGTTGCTAGTCAGTACACGGCCGCTAGATGACAGCGGCAGTTGTGGCCTCACCGAGTGACCCCTGCTGCGACGTCCCCTTGCTGTGCTGCGACCTGGGCCTGGAATGTTTGTGCCTCTGCCACTCGCAGGGGAAGAGCCTGCCACCTCTCTGTCTGACATACTGGTTGTTCTAAAAATGTAACAGACACTGCTTGAAAGAAGAATATCTGTATATGATAAATACACACCCTGTATTTGACTCCAAATGAACCCACTTTAAAAACTTGGGTAACCCTTGGATATAAATTGGCGCTCCACAAATGGGCCCGGAAAAATTGACTTGTGTGTGCCGTTTAAAAAAATCCCGTGTATTTTACTGAATATAAAAGCAGAAACTGGCTTAATTAACCTTCGGATATGAATTATGCTACAGAATTTCTTTTGTGGCGGTGAAAAACAAAGTTTCTTTTACTGAGTACAACTGCAGAACAACGCTTAATTAACCCCTGGATGTAAATTGCGCAAAGAATTGAGCAGGCCGGAAACTACGAGCTTTGTAGCGTGTTACAATGGCGTGTTTTTCTACGCTACACAACAAGAGAAAAAAATGTAATTAACCTTCGCTTGTGAATTTTGCTACAGGAAAATTTTATTTTTTGGCGGTGAAAAAGACGGTTTCTTGGAGTCACAACAGTAGCAGAACAACGCTTAATTAACCCCTGGATGTAAATTGCGCAAAAGAATTGAGCAGCCAAAAATGAAGTGGTATTTGTATTGTAAAAACGCTGTTTCTTTAAATGAATACAACAGGAACTGGCTTAGATCCCCCTTGGATATTCAATGTGCTGTGAGCAGATAGCGTTATAATGTATATGCAGCTGCATTGGACGCACACTGGACTTCAGATCCAATACCCCAAAAAATCAGAAATAGAACGTTAAGAGAAGCAGTCTGTGAGACAAGCTGAGACACCCCCCAAAAATCGCTATATAAAAATCAGTTCTTCAATAACAATCAGCCGCGGCAGCACATTCCCTGATGAGTACAGTAAGAGCGGTATGAGCTCCCAGCGTCGCGCCCGGACTTATATAGTGCGGTGACGTCACAGAATCCCGCCGGTCTATGATTGGCCTCATTTCTGCACATGTCATGCTGGCTATGCCCTTCTTCCTCCCAGAGTGCTTTGCCCCATGTAGCGCCATGTGCTCGCAGCCATTTTATCAATCAAAAGCACACTTCATTCACCCGAAGTACCCCAAAGCTCGACTTCGTTCAGAACCGAAGTTTTCCTGAAATTCTAAACGAATTCCACTTCGTTAGAATCGATTCGCCCATCTCTATTTATATGTTTTGTCCTTTGTACTGTGACATTCACATTCGTCCGGATGCCATCTTGGACCGTCCTGGGGGTACTTTAGCTCCGTGATCGCCGCTTTCAGAAACAGAATGGCACTCAGACACAGGACTTCAGTTTAAAACTGGCCTCAACCAGCTTTATTGAGACACAGGAATAGAAAACAAACAAAAAAACCTCATGCCATCTGGCCACTGACTAAACATATACAGAGTGCCCTCTCTTAAACATGTGAGCGGGCCCTAACGTTCAGACCCACAATACACTCTCTCAATTTCTCCAGCCCTCCGACTGGGTCCCGGCTTCTTTCAAGCCTCTGGGGGCCAGAGCCTCTCTCTAGCTCCTTTGCTACTCAACACTGCGGGTAGCAGAACACGCCCCCCGATCATTGGAGTAGGAGGCCTTTAATAGGTCTCCAGAGACGTAACCCAATCCCTGGGCTGGAACACAGAGACCTGGATATGGGAACAACCACCCTCCCATCTGCATTTTGTTCTGGAAGGCCAGCCCCCAATGGCTGGACATCAGCCGTACTACATATGCGCTTTAACCTAATGTTGCTGACTAACAACACCTGGTTTCCCCTTTCGCCGGAACCATGCCCTCGGTGGCACGTTTCTAGTGGGTCTCCTGAAGTACACCACCTAGTGCAGCACCAAGCGCCAACTGTGGTCGCTCTGCCACAGTACTTATTGTTCTTTTCGATTTATTATTTGTGATTGTCAAAATTTTTAAATTTTTCAATAAAAATGTATTGATTTCAACAAAAAAAAAAGAAAAAATATTCTATATTCACTTTCACTGCTTTTTGGGGGTTTTTAGGGTGCGTTCCCCCCGGCAAGAGGACAAATCCCGGGTCGGTTTATCAGACCTATATTTGTTCTGTTTTCTGGTCATGGCACCGGACGCGGTAGGGGTGGGGGGGTGGCGGCTTTTCTCCATGTAGAGCGGAGAAAAAGCCCTCCCCTTCACATTCACTTGGCACATATTCTGTCCGAAAACCGTACGGGAAAAATGTGCAAGCACAATGTATTTCGGCGGCCCGCGGGCGGAAAAAACGCCGGCCGGAAAACCAGTGCAGTGGGGAATGCTGCACGGGTTTTCCTTTGAGCCCCTTGTACTCATTTTTGGCTGGTTTTTCAGACGGTCTGCAAAACCACAACCCGCCTGAAAAACCGGCCGAGAAACCCGGGCAGTGGGGGCGAGCCCTTAGAGTGCTGCTGATATTGTGTTGCTTTTTAATATGTATAACCGAATTATATATTATATATATTTATATATTATATATATATTTTATATATATATTATTTTTTTTAAATTTTAAGAAAATTTTTTACTTGAAATTTTGGGGCCACATGTATAAAAAATTGTCTAGGTCTAAAACTCACTTATTTGCCTTGAAACCAATCAGGCGCCCCTTTCATTTCACATAGGGGTCTGGAAAAAATAGAGGGGTGCTCTATTGGTTGCTATGGGCAACTAAGTGAATCTTAGGCCTAGACAGTTTTCATACATGGGCCCTTAGTCCCATAGCAAACTTGGCTACTAGGAGGCTCAGACACGGTGCACTTTTTCTGCAATACTAGGGGTGTAGCAAATAACGTGCTATTACAGCTCTCCTATTACACCAGCCTCTAGCAGGGTGTTATAGGGTAGTAAGTTTGGCAGCCTGGGGGCCTACAGTAAGTTCCTGCCTTCCATGACTGCCAGTGCTATACTGCAGGGTCTGTCATCTCAGATAGATTATGAATCTAAGCATACTTCCCAACTCTCCCTGATCATCAGGGAGTTTCCCTGAAAAGGTGGACTCCTCCCGTCCCCTTTGAAGAGTTGGTAAATCTCCTGCTATGGTAGGTTTGCCACCAATCTGGTCAATCACCAGCAGGGACGGTTTACTGCCAGGGGGTCAGTCCTGGTATTTTATTTGTACCGGCCACATCAAGTACTGCTAACTTTTAGATTACTGCATGTGTCTCACAGTCAAGTCTCCGCAGAGCCCAAATACGTAACAGCACCTTAGAATACAGCAGGTGCAGTAGTGCTTCTGAGGTAAAAAAAATTTAGGCCATATCTTTGGCCCTGTAGATCAGGTATCCTGAAACTGCGGCCCTCCAGCTTTTTGGGAAACTAAAACGCCACCCATGCATTTTATAATCTATAACAGTGGGCATGATGGGAGTTGTAGTTTCCCAACTGCTGGAGGGCCGCAGTTTGAGGATGCTTGCTGTAGATGGCCTCAACCTCCAGATGTTACTACTTTTTGGGGATGGGACAAAACAAGTAGGCAGGAAGGAGAGTACTCTGCGGTTATGCCTCACGCCACTACTCCGTCCTTCTCCTCCTAGACCTGTCCTCTGCCTTTGACACTGTCGACCACTCCATCCTGCTACAAATCCTCTCCTCCCTCGGCATCACGGACCTGGCCCTCTCCTGGATCTCTTCATACCTCTCTGAACGGACATTCAGTGTCTCTCACTCCTGCACCACCTCCTCCCCTTGCCCGCTCTCTGTTGGTGTCCCTCAGGGGTCTGTCCTGGGCCTACTCCTCTTCTCTATCTACACTCTTGGTCTGGGTCAGCTCATAGCCTCGCATGGCTTTAACTACCACCTGTACGCGGACGACACCCAGCTTTATATCTCCGGTCCTGACATTAACTCCCTTCTCTCCCGGATCCCAAAATGCCTATCATCCATTTCCTCCTTCTTCTCCTCCCGTTGCTTAAAACCAAATGTAGATAAAACAGAATTCATCATCTTTCCACTGTCCCTCTCTACACCTCCACCTGATCTCTCTATCACTGTTAATGGCCACACCCTCTCACCAGCTCCACAAGTCCACTGCCTTGGGACAACCTTTGACTCCTCTTTATCCTTCAAACTACACATCCAAGCCCTCACCTCTGCCTGCCGCCTCCACCTGAAAAATATTTCACGCATCCGCCCATTCCTCAACTCTGACACTACTAAAACGCTTGTCCACGCCCTCGTCATCTCCTGCCTTGACTACTGCAACATCCTTCTCTGTGGCCTCCCAGTTAGCACCCTCGCTCCCCTCCAATCCATCCTAAACTCTGCTGCCCGTCTTATCCACCTCTCTCCTCGCTATTCCCCTGCCGCTCCCCTCTGCCAATCCCTTCACTGGCTGCCCATTGCCCAACGAATTCAGTTCAAATTACTAACCCTGACCTACAAGGCACTCCAAAACCTCTCCCTCCATACATCTCTGACCTTATTTCCAGAGACCTCCCCTCACGCAATCTACGCGCCTCACAGGACCTTCTCCTCTGCTCCCCTCTCATCAGCTCCTCACATAACCGTCTCCAAGACTTCTCCCGTGCTTCACCCACACTCTGGAACTCATTAACCCAAAACATCAGACTCTCCCCAACTTTCACCAGTTTCAAAAGCAACCTGAAAACCCATCTCTTCAGGATAGCCTACAACCCACACTAACCCCACCACCACTACACCGGCCCACAAACATGTCCGCCCCACACCTTCTGTCTCTCCCCTTCTTCCTTGTAGATTGTAAGCCCTCGCGGGGAGGGTCCTCTTTCCTCTCTGTTTCAGTTACTAGTCATTTTTGTCACCATTGTATTTGTTCAATATTTGTTATGTATGTAATTCCCCTTAAATGTACAGCGCCCTGGAATTAATGGCTCTAAAATAAATAATAATAATAATAATTATGCTGCACAATTTAGATTAGGATCTGCTCCTTAGATGCACGAAAATTGGTGCTTGGCTTGTATATTGTGTCATGATCGTAGCCGGTGGAAGTAGGTCTCTGCCTGCAGTGTCTGTGGGGAGTGTCGGGCTGGGGAACAGTCCCGGTGTACAGTCCAGCAACCTGATGTGATTGAGAAAGGCGAAGGAGGTAAATAGCCTTGGGATCGGCGTTAGGCCATTATATAATTATATTAACCCGATCCCGGGGCTATTTACCTCCGTAGGTAGGTTGCAACTACCGGGAGCTGTGGATACAGTTTCAGGCCATGTGGATTGATACAGGCACTTCTGAGTAGTACAGTTTGGGCAGATTTGAAGGTAACACCAGCGGAGTCAATGAAGGCTTGTTTAAGCAGAGTGAAGCCTGTGGTGGCCGTTACTACTGCCATGGACGGGTTGGTGCTGATCGGCTGCGAGTGGCAGGTGAGAGCAGCAAATGGCTACTGGTAGCAGCTGTATACGTTGTAGACAAGGAATGTGCCGTCTCGGGTTATATAATGTTTCTTGTACCCCGACTTGCAACGTTCTGATACTAAGGAGCGTAACATGGCGTGGGACAGCAGCACCCTGAGCCATGCCCCATACATCGCTGATCATAACTAGGGGACAGTAGCCAGTCAGAACATCATCATAAGTCGGGGATTGTGCATGAACAACAATGCCCTAATACTCCTGAGTATCCACTCAATTATACAGTGAAGTAAATAGTTATTTGACCCGTTGCTGATTGGGTAAGTTTTCCCACTGACAAAGATATGAACAGTCTATCATTTTAAGGGTAGGTACATTTTAACATTGAGGGATAGAATATCCAAAATAAAATCCAGAAAATCACATTGAGTAAAATATATAAATTTATTTACATTTTGCTGAGAGAAATAAGCATTTGATCCCCTACCAACCATTAAGAGTTCCGGCTCCTACAGACCAGTTAGAGGCTCCTAATCAACTCGTTGTCTGCATTATAGACAGCGGTCTTACATAGTCACCTTTATAATAGACTTCTGTCCACAGAATCATTTAAATAGTCAGACTCTAACCTCTACAACATGGGCAAGACCAAAGAGCTTTCTAAGGATGTCAGGGACAAGATCATAGACCTGCACAAAGCTGGAATGGGCTACAAAACCATAAATGAGACGCTGGGTGAGAAGGAGACAACTGTTGGTGCAATAGTAAGAAAATGGAAGAAATGCAGAATGACTGTCAATCGACATCGATCTGTGGCGCCGTGCAAAATCTCAACTCGTGGGGGATCCTTGATCATGAGGAAGGTGAGAGATCAGCCAAAAACTACACGGGGGGAACTTGTTAATGTTCTCATGGCAGCTGGATCCACAGTCACCAAGAAAACCATTGGTAACACATTACGCTGTAATAAAGCAACAATGTTATCAGCTGTCCATGTAGTATGATCCGGAAAATAGATCCCAACTGCACGATAAGACCGAGCCAAGCTTACGCTTTGAAGACAAAATAGTTGCAAAAAATTCCTTATCAGCAAAACATGGAAGACCAATCTGGAATAGATGTAAAATACTTAGTCGTTTATTTCTTCATATTTAAAATCGTATAAAAAAAAAGACATACAGGAGCGTCCACGCCTGACGCGTTTCGGTATAAAACCTTTTTCAAGTGCACTACTCCTCAATAGTGTTGAGCGATTTTTATCGACAAAGTTGAAATCGGCAAGGTTTTTTTTTGGTGATCGAAATTTCCAGATCATGCGATAATTAAGGTTAAAATCTGTGCATCATCTATTAAGATCGCGCCTTTTTCGGCGCTTCCTGTAATTTTGGCGGCCAGCAAATCAGATTACAGAATAGAGCAGGGTTTGAATGGGTGTGCAACTCATGACTGGATGTGTATGGTGCGATTGGCTGGAAAAATCACATGACCCCGTTTTACATAGAACACTTTTTCCTGTTTCAGCCTAAGTGTCTCTCAGCGCCCTCATAGGGATAGGACCTCGTTCTGCCTGTGGCCAAACAGCTCAGCGAAATTAGTCTATTTCTGCACAGAGAAACCTCTACTATTAGCTGTGACCCTTTCCAAATTTTAATTACATTAGGGATTTGAACATTTTATGTAGTTAGCTAGAGAATTTTAAAGCAGAATCTACCACTGTAAAATTCACGGCGGTGGGAGGGGGGGGGGGAGGGGGGGGGGGGGGGGGGCGCCGGGCGAACACAGACAATCTCTATCTATAAAGAACACTGGATAAAGTTCACCAAGACTTAGTGTAAACATTGAAAGTGGAATTATCTTTTTTAATTAAACAGTTTGCTATTGAAATATTTCCTGGAAAATGGGCAGCATGAACTTATTTTGGATAAACATCATTTCTAGTAACTGAAAGTCTTTTTGGGTTAGCTGCAAAACTCCACTTTATTATCAGTATACATTTCAGATAGGTGTTCAATTTTACCCATTACACCTGTACTGTTTGATATATCCACCTTGCACTTAAATTACAACCAGCAATCTTGTAGTCAGCACAGTTTGTTTGTTGCCAAAAATACCGTGTATCATACGAAAACATCACAGTTTACGGTTTTTTGACTTTTGCGCACTCAGCACTTTTTCATTGACGCAGCATCACGAAATCTTAAAACAGCAATTCATATTCACCACGGGTGAATTGAAAGGTGCAAAAAATACCGTTTATTATATCAAAACAAACATTTGGCGTGTTTTTTGACTTTTGCGCACCCAGCACTGTTCATTGACGCAGCATCACTAAATCTTAAAACAGCAATTCTATATTCACCACGGGTGTATTGAAAGGTCCAAAAAAATACAGTTTATTATATCAAAACATAACATTACGTGTTTTTTGACTTTTGCGCACCCAGCACTGTTCATTGACGCAGCATCTACGTAAATCTTAAAACACAATTCTATATTTCACCACAGTGAATTGAAAGGTGCAAAAAATACAGTTTATTATATCAAAACATAACATTACGTGTTTTTAAACTTTGCGCACTCAGCACTTTTCATTGACGCAGAAATCTACGTAAATCTTAAAACAGCAATTCTATATTCACCACGGGTGAATTGAAAGGTGCAAAAAATACAGTTTATTATATCAAAACATAACAGTTACGTGTTTTTTGACTTTTGCGCACCCAGCACTTTTCATTGACGCAGCATCTACTTAAATCTTAAAACAGCAATTCTATATTCAACACAGTGATTTAAAGGGCTCAAAAATACAGTTTATTATATCAAAACATAACATTACGTGTTTTTTTGACTTTTGCGCACCCCCAGCACTGTTCAATTGACGCAGCATCACGTAAATCTTAAAACAGCAATTCTATATTCACCTCAGTTTAATTGAAAGGTTCAAAATATTCCTTTTATTATATCAAAACATAACAGTTACGTTTTTTTTGACTTTTGCGCACCCAGCACTGTTCATTGACGCAGCATCTACGTAAATCTTAAAACAGCAATTCTATATTCACCACAGGTGAAATTGAAAGGGCAAAAAATACAGTTTATTATACCAAAAGATAACAAATACGTGGTTTTTTTGGACTTTTGCCCCGGCCAGATATGTTGATAGACACCGTGCAGGTCAATTTGAATCCAGAAATTTTTTGTTTTGATTAGAGGATTTTGAGAATAGCTGTGATTTGCCGTCTTTTAATAAAGACTTTCCAAAACTATTCCATACCTTCTCAAATTTTTATATTTTTTAACAGGGAGCAAATGCGGGTGGTAAGCGAGCAAAGAGGGGGTACACATGGAGTAGAGGTACGAGAAAAGGTGCTCCTTTCCAGTGCTGGCACAACACCAGCCAGCGGATCGTCAGTTGCAGGACCCAGGCCTGTCATCGCTGGTCAGGCCCTGTGAATCTAAGTAACGAACATCGTCGCCAATCTGCCCCTTCCCAGTGGTTAATCAACCTGCATCTCAGTCTTACCTCCCCCGTCCTCCCAGCACGGCCACAAATGTCGTCATCAGCATCATCAGCATCCGTCCAACATGAAGCAGCCCAAATGTCAACTCGTGTACCCACCACTGGGGATAATCCATTGTCTGAAGAACCTTTTTGATGACAAATTGGGGTTGGTGTCAGAAGGAAATTTAAAAGATCAAGAGGATGATTTAGTCTGCTCTGACGCCCAGTTACTGATGCCACCAGAGGAGGTGAAGGAACCGGTCAATCGGCAAAAATCCCGGCGGTCGGCAACGCCTTGCAGTGCCCCTGCTTGTAGCCCGAAACTTCTGGATGCAGAAAGTCAGGACGCCCAAGTCACCTGTGTTGATGATGATGATGATGCCGACATTGCGGATCCATCCTGGTCTTTTCAGCAGAATTTGCTTGCAGCGCTTCATCATGGACGAGGAGGAAGACATGGGGTAGTGTAAATACGGGTCCCGCCACAAAAAGGAAAGGGCGGTCGCAGAAGCCCGCTGATATGATTCCGCCAGCCACGGTCAGCGCAAACCCCCGCTCCTCCTTATCGCCGTCAAAAAGGTCCAGGACCTCTCAAGCCGGGGCCTTCTTTGACCAAGCCTCTGATTCACCCAAACGATGTCATATCCGCCTTTGGGCCGTAAACGCATAAGTAGAGGCAAGAACCTTAAGTGGTTAACCACCACCAACATGTCTAGTCACATGCAGCGAATGCATGAGTTGAAAGGGAGGGAACACTTGGCCAAAAAAGGCCAGACCGACGCCGACCTCCAACCACTGTCACAACCCTCTGTCTCCCCCCCTCCTCCTCCGCCACCACCAAGCGTTCCTCAGCTGCCCATGTCTCTCAGAGTCATGATCAGGGATCAGCCTCCGCTTCAGCCTCCACCGTCGCCCGAGTACCACCAGCCCCCACCAGAACCCATCCTACTCCTTCTCCTTCCGCCATTTTTGACGACCTGAAACGCCGTACAGCGGCCAGTCTAGCAGCCAGCCTTCGTCTTCCAGGTTTGGGAGCAGAAGAAACATTTTAACCCCCAAACCATCCCAAAGCCAAAAGCCTGAACTCGGCATTGCCAGGCTTTTGGCCTTGGAAATGTTGCCTGTCCGTCTGGTGGACACAGAGGGGTTCCGCCACGTCATGGCCCTCGCTTGCCCCCAATAACCGATGCCGAGCAGGCATTTCTTTGCCAGAAAACCCCGTCCCTGCCCTGCCAGCCACGTGTCATCTAAAATTTCAAGCGCGTTGCCCTGCATCTGTGTCCGGAAAAGTCATCTCACACCGACACATGGACAGTAAGCACGGCCAAGGCCGCTTAATCTCTGTGACAGCTCACTGGGTGAGCTGGTGGATGTCTCTGGGGTGACGGTGGCTTCTCAGGCTCGGCGCACGCTCTTCAAAACCGCAGGGAGGGGTGCAGGGCTCTTTCCCCCAAGGGTCCTCTGGTGGCATCACGTGCCCAGAACACCCACCGTGTTGAAAATTAATCTCCTTGGAGCCCGGGTCCACACACGGGTCAGGACTGTGGACGGCTCTAAGCAACGAGCCGAGCGCTGGCTGGTGACAAGAACCTTGTGCCAGCAAGGTGGTGTGCGATAACGGGCGAAATCTGTTTGCCGCCCTTAAGATCGGTAGGCTGGAGCACATCCCTTGCCTGGCACATGTCATGAACCTTGTCGTCCAGAAATTTCTAAAGAGCTACCCGGGTCGGGACTGCCTGCTGAAGAAGGCTCGAGGTCCTGAGTTCGCACTTCCGCCGTCGCACCCTGCTTCGTCCCCCTGGCTGCGTTGCAGCGTCAGCTCGGCCTCCCCGCAACCGTCTCATTGTTGACGTTGCAACAACGCTGGAATTCCACCCTCCACATGCTCCAGCGATTGTGGGAGCAGCGCAATGCCATTACGCAGTAACGAATTGACACATGGCCTGACAAGCAGCGGTGCGGACCTCGGGTGTTGAGCCACCGAGAGTGGAGGCAGGTGAAAGAGCTCTGCACCATCCTTGCCATTTTTGAAGAAGCCCCCAAAAATGGTCAGGTGCGGACAATGCCCTTGTCAGCATGAGCATTGTGGTGATCTTAGTTCTGGAACGATCGTTGACACTCTGAAACAACAGGTCCCGCCCGCGACGGAGGAGGAGACGGGCACAGATCGGACACGGAGCCTTTCTCTCCGTCAAATCCACAAGCCCGACAGTTTTCACAATTTTATCAGTCTTCATTAGGCAGTGGTTCGGGGTCCAGAGCTAGTGCAAGGTGGTGCATCAGCATCAGGGGGCATCATCTCAGGCAATCAGGGCTGTGTTGAAGCTGTGCCGGAGGGAGCGAGGAGGAGGAGGAGGAGGAGGAGGAGGGGGGATATTCCAGACACCGATGTTTTCCGACTCCCTGCCTTGGAAAGAGGTTGGGGCGCGAATTTGAGGCGGAGGAGGAAGATGAGGAAGATCATTTTTCTAGTGCCCCCGACCCAGAGGCTTGGAAATCAAGGCTCCATCTCCACATGAGTGCTTGGATGCTCCATTCCTCCAACATGATCCTCGCATTAAGGCCATCAAAATGAACAACAGTTACTGGGTGGCCCCCCCTCCTGGATCCCCGGTACAAAAACAAAAACAGCACTTTCCTTCCACCCACCCAAATAGAGAGTAAAAATGCAGGAAATGGAGACCTTGCTGATTGATCAACTGGAGACATCTGTTTCGTCTGCTTCACGTTCCCCAAATGTCACGGTGGGGAACAACATCAGCGACGTGACAGCAGTAGAGTGCCAAATAGGCGTAGCGGCAGCAGCAGGCAAGGTGGCAGAAGCCTAATGGGTGACCTCTGGCAATCTTTGTTTACCACCTCACCAAACGAATGCAATGCAGGGCACACATCCAACACACAGAGATCAGCTTAAGATCATGGTGCACGACTATCTGCGTCTCAACACCGATGTTTTTGCTTTTGTTCCGGACCCAATAACTTCTGGGGATCCAAAATGGACGAATGGCCCGAGCTGGCTCGTCACGCCATAATGTGTTAGTCCTGGCCCAGCAGCCAAGTCATATCTGAGCGTGACTTCGACACAGCTGGAGGAGTCATTACAGACAAACGCATCCGGCTTTCCACAGATAATGTGATCGTTTGACCTTTCATCAAGATGAATCAGGCATGGATCTCTGATGGATGTTGTGGCCCCAATTGCCGAGGTCACCGATTAGTTTTCCAGTCTACTTTACATTCCTTTTTAAACAGAAATGGTCCTCTTGAAAACTTTTTTAAAATGATCATTTCTTAAATGCAATTTTTATTCTCTTTCCCCAACAGTTCATTTTGCTGGTTTTGCTGTGAGGAGACTGTAAAAGACAGCAAGGGTTTTATGACAACACCGATTCCATTTACCAAATTTAAACTTAAGAAGTTTTCGCATTGTCAATGGTTTTTGAGGTCTGTTGCTGTGAGATACAGCAATAATCATGGTCCTTTGTAACAGAAAGTTTGGGTTCTAAGTGGCATTTCTCCCCCACAATTTTAAAAAGTGGCTGAGAAGACTTTTTATAATTTTTTGGGGCATGCTGCTTTGAAATGCAGCAATACTACAGGTCCTATTATAAAAAAATGTGTTATCTAACCGCCCCAAATTTTTTTCTTCACAATTGACCAAAGTGGCTCAAGGGTCATGCTTTGAATTTTTGGGGGCATTTTGCCCGTGACATGCACTATACTACAGGTCCCCATTCTAAAAAATGTTGTTTTTAACAGAAAAATTTGTTCTTCACAATTGACCAAAGTGGCTCAAGGGTCATGCTTGAATTTTGGGGGCATTTTGCTGTGACATGCAGCTATACTACAGGTCCTATTCTAAAAAATGTTTGTTCTAACAGAAATTTTGTTCTTCACAATTGACCAAAGTGGCTCAAGGGTCATGCTTTGAATTTTTTTTGGGGGGATTTTGCTGTGACATGCAGCTATACTACAGGTCCTATTCTAAAAAATGTTGTTTCTAACAGACATTTGTTCTTTACAATTGTCAAAGTGGCTCAAGGGTGATGGTGCTGTCAGAAACAGGAATAGGTAGGACAAGTGTTAATGGACACATATTGCAAAATGACTTGTTTTTGCAAGATCTTTAACATAGCTAAACAATCCCTGTATTGAGACAACCCATTTAATACAAATGAAAAAAAGAGAAACAAAGACATGGGTGGATTCCCATCCTATTTTAAAAATGTGTTTTCTAGAATTAAAGTACAAAAAACTTGCATGTACAAATAGCTGTTAAAAAAATTCCTCTGAATTGTACAAGGAGGTACAGGAAAAAATTGACCAGATGTAGGTTATTCAGAGGACATGGAGTATGGAGCACGGACAGAGAAACAAAGTACAGAGACCATTTCCTCAGCACGTTGAGTAAAATGAAAAAAGAATGCCAAGATAACGGGCACCTGGGTTAACAGGAGCGTTAACCACCAGTATTTCCAAGTGAAGCTCAATTGGTCCACACTCATAAAAGGAGGGCAAGCGCTACCCCGGGATTGACTTGTAACAGAGGAAGGCTGGAGTTCTCAACACTTCCCCCTTCCGCACTCTGCTTCAGCACGACAGTTTTTCGTTGCTGCGTCATCAGGGCATTTTAACCTGCGTGTTAATAGATGACGGACGCCAGCCTGGGCTCTCACCGCACCCACTGTAACTCCGACCCTGGGTCATGCTGTGGCCCAGGACAGGTATAGTCAATGTCCAGTGAAACTAAAATGGTGGTTGACAGACTCCTTTTTCCGGCACTTTTTAAATGTGGGGGTTTATGCAGGTTTTGGGGCTCATGCTGTGGGCCCCGGACAGTGTTATCAATGTCCAGTGAAACTAAAATGGTGGTTTTAAAGACTCCTTTTTCCGGCACTTTTTTTAAATGGGGGGGGTCATCAGGTTTTGGGGCTCATGCTGTGGGCCCAGGACAGGTATAGTCAATGTCCAGTGAAACTAAAATGGTGGTTGAAAGACTCCTTTTTCCGGCACTTTTAAATGGGGGGTCATGCAGGGTTTGGGGGGTCATGCTGTGGCCCAGGACAGGTATAGTCAATGTTTCCCGTGAAACTAAAATGGTGGTTGAAAGACTCCTTTTTCCCGCACTTTTTTAATGTGGGGGTCATGCTGGTTTGGGGGTCATGCTGGGTTCCAGGACAGGGATATTCAATGTCCAGTTCAAGTAAATGATGGTTCAAATCATACTGCCTTCTGGCACTTTTTAATTTGTGGGTGATGCAGGTTTAAGGGTCAGGCTGTGGTACAAGACAGGGATACAAAATGGTCTGTGACATATTTTCTGTGACTTTTATAACCTAAATGTGTTGGCCTAAATTGTAGCATGTATCCATTTGACTGTTGTGGATTTTTAATTTCAGCTTCTCCAGCCTTTTTGGTGTAATAATAAGGTGTTGTTGCTCTCCCCTAGACTTTAATGGTCATCCCGCATAATCGATTTCTCAAATATCGAAAAACCGTTTCGATAGCGGCCGACTATCGACTATCGATCGATCTCGATAGCCCACGCAATCGCTCAACACTACTCCTCAACACAGAGCCGCCCTTAAAGGGGTTTTGCCACCATCTAATGTTGATGTGGGATCCTTCAAAATGGGTATTTAATCACTTTCTAAATATATGTCATTAAAAAAAGTGAAGCCTGTGAGATCTACAGCCTTCCTTACATGCCCTTAGTTTCCTGATAGTTTACATTAGACACGACCAGGAGCTGACAGGAGCTGATCTGGCCACGCTTGCGTTGTTTTGCACTTCTTATCTGATGGCAGGGAACATGAACGAGCTTTGAAGGGACTGGGGAGAAACGATCCTGTGTCTTTTGTATACTGTAGAGAATCCACTTTTTGTAATGTAATTATCTAAGTAAACATGCAGACGCTCCCTGCTCAGCCCTCCTGCTCTCCCTGCACCAGTTTGTGAAAAAATGAAAGAACGCTGCTTGCTCAGAGCTTATCTTCTCGCCTGTGCACAATACAGTTATCCTGTGTGGATTAGCCAAACAATGTTTACTCAACTACAGTACAGAGACTGAGTATCAGGAGTGTGCATGGGAAGTGGAGCGATGACATCACAGAGGAGGTACTTGTTTTTTTAAACATAGAAACACAACGCCTCTTTTTTCAAGCCTCAAGATGGGAGTATCAGCCTGTTAGGTGAGGAAGTTACTTCTTGGCAAAACCCCTTTAAATGGAGTGGGAAATAATCAGCAAGCACTCACACCCGGGTGGATCCGTTTACAACACAGTTTAGAAAATACTGAACAAATACAAATAGTACAAAATACCAATGCATAGAAAGATCACAATAATAGACAAAAACATTTTAAAATCAATATTGATATAAAATATCCTGCTTGATATTCAGGCCGAGTGGAATCCTGGTGTTGAGATGAAACATCCAAAAGGCCTCACGGCTGAATAGCTTTTTCCTATGGTCACCGCCTCTCTTCGGTTTTTTAACCATTTCCAGTCCCAAAAAGGAAAAAGATGAGGCATCTCCACCGTGACCTGTGGAAAAGTGATCGGACACCTTAGAATGTTTAGCTGAAAACGGTTTCACAGAAGCCGATAAATGTCGCCTGATGCGACCGTTCAATGCGTTTGTGGCACAACCCACTTATTGCAATGCACACTTGGCACAAGAGATAACATAAACCACATAGTCACTGTTGCAATTAATAAAACTCCCTATTTCAAATTTCTTGTTATTAGATACTGAAACACAACATTTGCCTGACTTTGCAGATTTGCGCGCCGTGCAACTCGTGTGACCACATCTGTAAAAACCTTTTGTGGTTAACCAAAGGGAACTGCTATTATTTCTATGTGATGCAAATAAACCTGGAGAGAGGATAGAACCAAGAGATGGAGCCCTTTTAGATACAAACTTGACCTCTGTATCAGCTAAATTATATCTCATAATCAAAGGTAGATGTTTTTGTATTATATTTTTGATTTTATTAAATTGAGGATTATATTTATATGCTGTTGAAAAAGTCAGAATTTCTTTTTGGGTCCTATTCAGATTCTGCACTTTCTTGTGGTTTTTGGATTGCAAGAGAGTTTCTCTCGGCATATTATGAAGAATACTTTTCGCTCGCATTAAATAATTCTCAGGGTATCGTCTTTGCCTAAGCAATCAGTGGTAGGTGTGACGCACGAGTTTCATCACGCCCTCTGTGACGCTGGATCTCCTAGGTCAGCACCCTCTGATGGCCCTCTGCTAAGATGTTTGTTTTGTAAATTCTATAGTGAAGAGTTGTGGCCGGGAGAAGTCCTCATGGTGGCCTGGGACAATGGAGAAGAAACTGTTGAAGAACAGTGTACAAACATGGCTCTCATATTTCATCATGCGTATGGCAAGTGAACACACTCCATACTTTCTAACCAGCATTACGATGTACAAGTACGTCAAATGTTAAGGGGTTAAAAATGGTATCCCTACTGATACGGCGGCGGGGCCAGAGGAGTCTTTACAACAGACATAGTCTCTCTTAAACTAAGTTTGCTATGTTACACTTTTATGCCTGGGTCATATATCGGATACCAATGTAAAAGAAGACAAATGTTACCAAAAGAGAGAAGAGCTGCTCCGCCACACAATTTTTTTTTCAGTGTCTCCCAGTTGATACCTACTATGTATGGCTGAAACATGTTGTGGCCTGGAAAAACGAAAGCTTAGGTCTGATTGGTGCCCATTGGCTGCTATGTGGTTGCTATGAACTGTGAGTGGTTGCTATGAGCTCTGATTGGTTGCTATAGGTTCTGAGTGGTTGCTATGAGCTCTGATTGGTTGCTATAGGCTCTGGTTGCTATGAGCTCTCATTGGTGGCTATGAGCTCTGATTGGTCGCTATGAGCTCTGATTGGTCACTATGAGCTCTGATTGGTCACTATGAGCTCTGATTGGTTGCTATGAGCTCTGATTGGTGGCTATGAGCTCTGATTGGTTACTATGGGCTCTGATTGGTTGCTATGGGCTCTGATTGGTTGCTATGAGCTCTGATTGGTGGCTATGAGCTCTGATTGGTTACTATGGGCTCTGATTGGTTGCTATGAGCTCTGATTGGTGGCTATGAGCTCTGATTGGTTACTATGGTCTCTTATTGGTTGTTATAGTCTATGATTGGTTGCTATGAGCTCTGATTGGTTGTTATGGGATCTGATTGGTCGCTATGAGATCTGATTGGTTGTTATGGGCTTTGATTGGTTGCTCTTTGCTCTGGTAGCTTTTTGCTTTGATTTGTTGCTATGGGCTCTGATTGGTTTCTATGGGCTCTGATTGGTTTCTATGGGCTCTGATTGGCCCCTTTGGGCTCTGGTTGGTTACTATGAGCTCTGATTGGACTCTATGAGCTCTGATTGGTCGCTATAGGCTCTGATTGGTTACTATAAGCTCTGATTGGTTCCTATTGGCTCTGATTGGTTGCTATGGGCTCTGATTGGTTGCTATGGGCTGTGATTTGTTGTTATGGGCTCTGATTGGTTGTGCTGGGATCTGATTGGTTGCTATGAGCTCTGATTTAGTGGCTATGGGCTCTGATTGGTTGCTATGAGCTCTGATTGGTCACTATGAGCTCTGATTGGTTGCTATGAGCTCTGATTGGTTGCTATGAGCTCTGATTGGTTGCTATGGGCTCTGATTGGTTGCTCTGGGCTCTGATTGGTTATTATGAGCTCTGATTGGTGGCTATGAGCTCTGATTGGTAGCTATGGGCTCTGATTGGTTGCTAAGGGCTCCGATTGGTTGCTATGGGCTCTGGTTACTATGGACAACACAGACAGTCTTAGACCTAGCCGATTTTCATACATGAGGCCCACTATCTAGCCCCTTTTATGCCCTGTTTAGGAAAGCGAGCACACACAATATTTTTACATTTAAAACATTTTATTAAATAGCATTCACCAATGATCAAATAATACACATATATTCCGTATCACCCTCACCAAATCATCATCATCATCATCATCATCATCTAGTTTTTTTCTGCATTTTCTACAAAGTATAAAATAACATTGATTAAACAGTAACCTAAAGTGGATGCACCTGAAATGGCCCCAGAAAAGTGTAACCCGTCCCACAAAAAATAAGATAAATACATATAATATCATCAGACCTAATACAGCTTTATCACAGTGAGAAAGGGGCTCGTGTCTCTCATGCAGTAACCAGGGCCTGTCTGTGAGTTTCACGCCATTTTTATATAACATTTGCCTGGACTATCTGTTTTGATGAAGGAAAGTACTCAGGGGCTATACGGACCTCTATAACAAAGACGTGACCTGTACTCATGTGGTCAGGACTCTCCAGATAAGGGGGTGTTCCTCTATCAATGCAGGGAGCCCCCCCCAGGGCCACCTCACAACAGGTGCTACGCAGTTGCTGCCTCCTGTTCTCCCTGTTGTGTATTCTTCAGGATCCGTCAACAGCTGTTACCCAAAGGCTCTCACATCTTATACACAACAAAAATCCAGTGCGCCTCCTCTCAGGTGTTATTGCTGACAACCTGCAGGAGCCGCCTGGAGGGTGCCTGGGAAATGCTGCCCCTGTTGGATGCATCATGGGGAAATAGGACATATTGACAAGAGATGATTTCTTCAAGGGCAGGAGGTCTTAAAGGGGTTTTGCCACAAAGTAAAATTGATGTGAGAAGTTTGCAAATTAAATAATAAACATTTTCCCCATTCATCATTATTATAAATTCTGAACCCTTTCTGTTTTAGCTGCTCCCCGAGTGATGCATAGTATACAGCTCGTCATTCTACTCCTGTCCTCTATACTCCGTAGCAATCACACACACTCACTGCAGAGCGAGTGTTCAACCCCAGATGCTGTCATTCTAATCCCATCCTCAATACTCCTTAGTAATCACACACACTCACTGCTGAGTGAGTGTTCAACCCCCGGTGCTGTCATTCTACTCCCGTCCTCTGTACACCTTAGTAATCACACACACTTACTGGTGAGCGAGTATTCAACCACAGGTGCTGTCATTCTACTCCTGTCCTCTGTACTCCTTAATAATTAGTCAAACAGTACAAATAAATAAAGATAAATAAGAAACCTCAATCAGGTATGTGCATTGAGGGAAAAAAATCCACATGTTTGGCTCCTGGAGAGGATTTGAACCTAGGCCCTATAGGCTGAAAGGCAGGAGTGCTAACCACTCAGCTTCATTGTAGCTACACACAGCGCTATACCTAAACAGACTTTGACTAGAGTGAGCACGCTGTGGGGAAAGGCATGGTGATGTCAAGCCTGCTGAGTCCCAGGGGTTGGCGCTGCGAGAGGTAGATATGTTGCTGCAGTGGGGGTTGGCACTATGTGGAGGAGATGTGCTGCTGTGGAGGGATGTGCTGCTGTGGAGGAGATGTGCTGCTGTGGAGGGATGTGCTGAGCGGGGAAGGTCAGTGATTAAGAAGAGGGAGTTGATGTCCAAGACACTGCAGCCAAAGTCGACAATCCCAAGGGGACAAAGCGGATCACAATGGGGTTCATTGTGTTTCTCAGTCTTTGAAGGTGCAACTCTCTAAATGTATACCAATATACAGCCAGTTGCCATGTGAGCTACCTCCATTGCTCAAACATGCTTCAAACGTAAGTTATGGCAACGTTCTTTTAGTTATATAATTTATTTTAACAATACATATAGTCCAACAGTCTAGGACACATTAAAATGTAGAAAAATATAGAACAGATTCTGTGGTATACTTATAGTTTGAAGTCCAGCATATAGCTTTCACCAGATTCTTAGTTAATCCAAGCAGGATAGCTAGGAGACGCTAACATCAGAGCAGCCTGCACACCTGTGCACAGGTGCACATGTTAGGCTATGTTCACACGGCTTATTTCGGGGCGTATTTACGGACGTATTTACGCCTGCAAATACGTCCCGAAATACGCCTAAAATAATGAACAATTAGATTAGAATTGATTCCAATGTAAAATACGCCTCATCGTTCACACAAGTCGTATTTTCGCGACATATTTGCGGGCGTAAATACGTCCGTAAATACGATCGTAAAATTAAGTCCCCTGTAAATTATTGAGGCGTATTTGTGACGTATTATCCCCTAGTAAAGAATGGGGATTGTATTTATGACGCGAAATACGCGCCACACTTTGTGACACGTATTTGACACGTATTTTGGGATGTATTTGCGGGTGTAAATACGTCCGTAAATACGCCCCGAAATAAGCCGTGTGAACATAGCCTTAGCGTCTCCTAGCTATCCTGCTTGGATCAATTAAGAATCTGGTGAAAGCTATATGCTTCTGGGTGTGGGAAAGATGCAGCCTGCAATACCAAACTCCCTAACTATTGATGTCTATAGAGAAGAAAATGCTATCTAACTAACTAAGAGCAGTCTGTACAGTATAGAGAGTGAGCTGAAAATGACATCCAGAATGCAATACAGTGAAATATATATAACATGGTCATGGGATTTTCGCAGCCAATGAGAGCCCTACACCTCAGCTATGATGTTTTTGACACTTCTCTGTGCTCTGCACTGATTGGATGGCGCCAAAAGTGCAGAAAGGTGATGGGCTGGCCACCAAAAGTGCAGGAAGGTGATTAGTTGGCCACCAAAAGTGCAGGAAGGTGATTGGATGGCGCCAAAAGTGCAGAAATAGGGTTGGATGGCACCAAAAGTGCAGAAAGGGGATTGGATGGTGCCAAAAGTGCAGGAAGGTGATTGGAATGCCGCCAAAAGTGCAGGAAGATGATTGGATGGAGCCAAAAGTGCAGAAAGCCGCTGAAAACGAAACTGAAAATGGCGTGTCGAAATAAATTAGAACTTTACTCGAACGGTTCGGTTCACGTTCTAAGATTTCAAGAAGTTCTACTAGAACTTAACTTCTCTAGAACAGTTCGATTAACACTAATCATGAGAGAATGTCAGTTGTGATATAAAGTTGCCACCCAACCACTATGGCCAGAACTGATCTCAGTCATTTCACCCCTTAAATGCTACAGTAAATATTGACTGCAGTATCTACTTGGTTTGACAAAGAAATGGGTATTCCTTCTAAAAGCCTGAACTCACCCAAAATGTGACTGAGTTGCTGATGGGTTGCCATGACTGCTGGAGGCCAATCATATGCAGCCATATCCAGAAAGTATGACTGAAGCCTCACTGATCAGTGATACATGGACAGACACAATACAGTAACATATTAGAAAATGAAAAAACTAACGGAAAAACAATTGATGCTTCCCAAAGTCCCAAGGTGCTTCTTAATGGTTTAAACCTTTAGCTTCAAGCGAATGTGTCTTGTGATCTTCAGTAGAAAAGTGCTAAAAACCACATAAATATTCACATACATCCAATCAAGGGTCAGCACAATGGCGGCCAGGCTGTAGTAGACTAGGAGGAACCACCTGAATAAAGGTCGGCCGCTGGTCTCAGTTGTCATCATATTATATGGTTGTGTCTAATAGACTGTAATATTAACAATCACTAATGCCAGGTTATTGCTTATTCTTTGCCTCCTTCCAAACACGCACTCATAAGGAGCTTGATTCCTTATCATCTTCAATTGGTGAATTGGGATCAGTTGTTTCTGAAGCTAAGGAAATACATATAAATATTATAAATATAGTATATAGATGTAAAAAAGATAAACTTGGCTTAACTAAATAGAACAAGTAAATACAGGAACTGTTATCTTGTGTACATTATTCAAGAAAAATAACTCTATATAACTCAGGCTTCATGTTGCCCATGGAAGTCTATGAAGAGGGGAGGGGGAATGAGCTGCAGAGTAAGAAAAAGAAAGACACCCCGGGGCGGCTGCTGATAGTACTGGAAGTTCAGTTTGCATTGCTCAGTACTGCCCTGTAATATTCTTCATGTTGATTCTGGATGGTTGCTACAGAGTTAAAGGGGAGCAGGATATCCCTGATTGTGTATGAAATCTAAGGGAGACATCATAGCAGCTAATAGCAACCCAATGCATGAATTATAACAAATATATAATGAGAGATCAGTACTCCTCATGTACACACAGAAAAGATAAAGTTAACTGAAAGTGCAGTGCTTCCTGTAACGTACTGCCCCCTACCTGTACTACATGGATTGTGTTACTCCCTACCTGTACTATGTGTCCCGTAACTGCTCTTCCTTGTACTGTTTTATTTTCTAATTTTTTATCCCTACCTGTACTTTTCGTACTGTTTTTCTGTTTTAATTTGTTTCTCCCCAATGTGTTTACGCTTCCCTTTTACTAATTCTTTACCTCCACCTTCTAAATTTCCCCACCCCCCACCTTCTACATTCCACCCCTCCACCAAATACT
>JAODAL010050143.1:0-27643 GCA_025379985.1 Phyllomedusa bahiana
AAGTATTATACATAAAAATTATAAGGGGGAGTATTAAATATATTAAAGGGAAAAGAATTATAATATAAAATAGAGGGGAGTATTATACAGTATATTATATAGAGGGGAGTATTATACAGTATATTATATAGAGGGGAGTATTATACAGTATATTATACAGAAAGGAGTATTATACAGTATATTATATAGAGGGGAGTATTATACAGGGAGGAGTATTATACAGTATATTATATAGAGGGGAGTATTATACAGTATATTATACAGAGAGGAGTATTATACAGGGAGTATTATACAGTATATTATATAGAGGGAGTATTATGCAGTCTATTATACAGAGAGGAGTATTATACAGTATATTATATACAGGGAGTATTATGCAGTATATTATACAGAGAGGAGTATTTTTTTTTTTTTTTAAACAAATTTGTATTGAGGTAGATCGTCAATAAGTACAGTTCTGAATTAAAAATTGTTTGAGGCACCACACAAGATCGACAGACACCTGCGTTACACACATATAACAATCTCATGAACCCCAAACCCTGACTTTAGACATTTGAACGTCACCCCAAAAGTTTTTCCATTTTCTCCTCCCTTTGACCCTTCCAACCATTAACATACCTTAACTAGTTCCCCATCCTTGTGCGCAGCCAAACCCCCAACCGTGCTAATCTCCTCCGTCTAAAATTTCCTAAGCCCCTTTTTCATTTTTCTATGAGAAAATTTACTCGTTGTACTTGAATGGTTCTAATAAAATTTGATCTCCAGTTCTGTGTAATGTTTTTGAGATAAATTGTCTCCATTTTTGAAGAAATCCTTTAGATTCTCTATCTATGTTCCGTTCTACCTCTAGTTTCTCCAGATTGCGTGTTTCATACTGTCATGTATTTAATCTCAGGTTGGTATTGATGTGTCTAACCAGTCTCAGTAAGCCCATTTTTTTTTTCCGCTAGCAATGCCACATGGATCCCTTTTGTATTTATCATCCGTTCTTCTGGCCTCGCTCCGGGAGATTCTCTGGTGACATAGTGGAATAAGAATCCCTGTGCATTGAACTCTATGGAGCAAAGCCAGGTTTCTTTTATGAACTCTCTAACCGAACGCCAGAATTTCTCCACATCCGGGGCAACCCAAACATACATGGTACAAAATTGCCTTTCCCTCCAGATTGCACTTTGGAAAACCCTTTCAAGAAGCCCTGTTCCTTCTAAGCTACGAGAGATGTTGAAAGCATAGAGGGAAATTTAAATGCGCTAATCGAAAGAGTATTTCCCTCCATTGCTCATTTACGATGTCCTTTCGTACTATGTCATACCCTTCAGAATTTTGTTTGTCAATTCTGGGTCCTGGAGTTGAGACTCCCAACCCCTGAAAAGGCTAGGTTCCAGGGGTTCTGCATCTCTGTTGCGCAGACAATGATAAATCCTAGAAAGTGATACCCTACTGGGCCCTCCTTTACAGATTTCAAGAACTCTCTGTCTCTCCTAGAGTTTGTGGCTGTGACACATTGCTCTACAGAAACTCTCTGTTTGTATTGAAAAATTTGGTTCTGACCTAACTGGTATTTTTTCCTCTAAATCCCTCCATTTTAGCAAAGATCCCTCCAAGGGTACAAGATACTCCTAATTTCCTAATTCCCCTTTGCTTCCAATTGAAATAGCTTGTTCTCCCCTTCGGGTTTTAAAAAGCCGCAAATCCCATAAAGGCATGTAAGTGTAGATGTACATGGGCCTCCTAAATAGCTTCCGAATGTGCCCTCCATGTGGCTAAGGTGTCCCTCACCACCAGGCTCTGTCTAGCCCCCAGGGGTTGCCATTTTAATGGAGTGTGGAGAAGAGAAATCAAGCTCTCCGGGTGCACCAATTGGGACTCTAGTCCCGTGTTTGAGAAAATACTGGACCCTTCTAACCAATCCTTGATATGTCTCCACATAGCAGCCAGGTTTATAGTCTAATATTTGGGATTGTGCCCCTCCCTGCAGTTTCCCCAACGTTAGTTTCTTATAACTAATGCGAGAGCCCCCCGCCCTTCCATACAAATTTTTCAAAGGCCTTCTGGAGTTCCTTCACATCAGTGTGCTTGAGCAGCAAGGGAAATATTTTGTGTGGGGTAAAGCAGTCAAAGCGAACTAACCATTTTGATCAGCTGGATCCTCCCCAATATGGATAAGGGTAGATCCCGCCATCTGCCTAGCTCTGCTTTGATCTTTGAGAAAAGCGGGGGATAATTCCACTGGTACAGCAAAGTCCCTCTGGTCCCAATCCTCACCCCCAAATAGGTCAGATGCTCCACCACCTCCACTCCCTTAACAAAAAATGTCGGAGCCGACCATGGGGCCCCAATGGTAGCAACTGGCACTTCTCTCTATTTATTTTAAACCCGGAAAATTCCCCAAACTGTTCTAATATCTTCATCACTTTTTCTGTTTGCTCTGGGCGCGTTTTTTCAAGAACAGGAGCATGTCATCTGCAAAACACGTGACTATATCACCTCTGCAGTCCCCACCTTGAAAACCCTAAAAAGGCGTCACTGTTTTTTAGAAAGACTGCCAGTGGCTCCAAAGTGATATTGAATAGCATAGGCGAGAGCTGGCAGCCCTGCCCTCGTTTCCTTTTTGTAGGGGATTGAAGGTGAAATAAATCCCGGTGTATGTACTTTGGCCTGGGGAGTTCTATACATTGCTTCCAAATAGCTTCTGAAATTACCCGTGAAGCCCATCTTATCTAGGACAACATTCAACCACTTCCAGTGAACGTTGTCAAAAGCTTTCTCCGCGTCTATCCCCAGCAGCGCCGGAGATGCTACTCCCTGGTAATGCTTTTCAACTGTGTCTAGGACCATCATTACCGTCCTAATATTTTTGACCACCGACCTGCCTTTGACGAACCCTAACTGGTGTGGTCCTATGAGCTTGGGCATAAGAGTTGATAGCCGGTTAGTTATCACCTTTAAAATTTATCTTGATATCTTGGTTTAACAAAGAAATCGGTCGATAAAACTCCGGGGTAAAGAGGATCCTTCCCTTTCTTGTAGATTACTTTGATGTAAGCGGTATCCCCCAGAGGAAGCATGATTTTTGTCTCCATTTACTCTGGGAAAATACC
Organism: Phyllomedusa bahiana; assembly: GCA_025379985.1. NCBI lineage: Eukaryota > Metazoa > Chordata > Amphibia > Anura > Hylidae > Phyllomedusa > Phyllomedusa bahiana. Next base: position 3,105 of record JAODAL010050143.1, read on the forward strand.
TGGCCAGGTTGGGGCGATTTCTTTAACTAGGATCTTATAGAATTCTCCCCGACAGTCCATCCGACCCGGCCTTAGCTTGAGGAATGTCTTTGATGACCCTTTCAATTTCTTCCGTGGTGATATTTGGGGTTTTTAAAATGTCCCTATCTGCCCCTGATAAATTTTTCAAGGTTTATATTTTTAAATGAAATCTTCCCCCCTTTTGATATCCAACTGTGAATTGGGAATACAGGGTGGTATAATAGTCCTTCAGATTTGTTAATTTTTTGATCTTCTCTATCCAATCCTTGCCGTCCAAATACAGAGATACCTGATATCCCTGCTGATTTACCAATGCCATAACTTCCCCGACATGTTTTGCGAACCTGAAAAACGATTTTTAGGTGCGCCATAAAACATTTCCAGCCTTTTTTATGCAATTGAAAAAAACCCTTATAGCGACACCATCCTCTTATTCTCAAAATTTTGGGGGCCCTGGAACTGTGTATCGCCCTTTCAATGTGGTGGTCACCTTATGGAAATTAACTTGCATTGCTTTTTTCTTCGCTGCCACGTATGACATGATGCGTCCCCTGAGTATCGCTTTACCGTAAACCCAAAATAGGCCTGGTGTCACCTTATGAGCCTCATTGTCCCCGTCATACCTCCCCCACCATCAACATAGAAGGTCTTTAAAGTGGGCTCCGACTGGAGGGTGCTAGGAAAGCGCCAGATTTAAAATCTGATCCTTTGGGTGAAGATCCCTCAGCGAAAGGATCACTGGGGAATGGGCGGAAGATTACTAAAATCACCGATTTCGATTGAGTCAATTCCACCCATTAACGATGCATTGGCCAGAAAGTAATCAATTCTTGACCAAGACAAAAAGTGCATGCGAATAGTGGGTGTATTGCCTCTCTTCCGGGTTGAAATGTCTCCACACATCTGTTAAGCCCGCCGTTTCACATAAGTCTCCTAGCATAGTTTTCCTGGTAGGGTGTGCTATTTGATCTGGGTCCCTACGCTTCCTACTTCTATCTCGTTCATTACAACAGTAAAATCCCCTCCTAACAGCACCTTTCGCTCCCCTCTGATAAAAATAAGGACCTAACGTTACTAAAGAACTCCCTGTCCTTCTTGTTCGGGGCATAAACATTAATCAATTGATCTTTCCGCTGGGGTTTCCAGGTGTACCTTGATAAAATTTTCCCACTATCATCCGTTTCCTGTTGCAATATATTGCATGGGGTATTTTTGCTGATCAGGAGGAACACCCCTGCCTTTCCCTGACCGCCGGGGGAAACCTCCCCCACCTCTCCCACCCCAAACTTCTCGCCTCCAGTGAGATGTGATTCCTTGGGGCATAAACAAAGTCTGGTTTTTGTTTTTTTGAGAAAACCAGCATCATCGTTCGCTTATGGGGGGAACGTAACCCCCTTTTAAATATTCCATGTTACTATCCGCATACTGCTCTCTGGCCCAGGATTTTAAGAATTTATTAGTGGTTTGGTGGCTGCCCCGCACTTCCCCTCCTCTCCCAACAACCATACCCCCAACTGAAACATGGAACAGGGCCCCCCCTTCGGCTTTGACAACCTCCAATTTTTCCCTTTTTTACAGCTATTGACTTCTCTTTTTTCGTGCATTTCCAAAAGGGGAAAATTACTTCCTTCTAGTTTTCTGAAACCAGCTCTATCCCCTCCTAGCTCTCTCGTCTCCTTAGCCAGGTACTTAAATCTTCCGGTAACAATGCAAATAACAATTACAATGCACATATCTATAATATACATTATCAGACCCGATCCCCCCTCCGCCCCACATTAATGAATGAATACTTATATAGTCCTGCCGCATTAAGTAAGTCGGAGTCCCTCCGATCCCTTGGACTCAGCACGGGCCCTCTTGACCCCATCACCTGAAGTAAAGTCATCTTTTCCTCGGGGTTCTGTATGACCTGTAACTTGAAGAGGTCCCCTCGGATTCCTGATTGGTCTTGGCTCTGCTGGCCTGTCTTTGGCTTCTTCTTTCTCTCTCTTTCCGTGTTTCCTCCAAATGTTCCATATTTCCCTTCTTTTGTGAAAATTCTGCCAGGTAGGGCCTCTGCTTCGTCCACCGACCGCACAATAGAGGTGGCCTTGGTCAGGAAAGATCTTCAAAATCGCTGGATACTGCAGGTTAAAACGGATCTGTCGTTTAACTAAAGTGGTACACACGTCAGAGAATTGCCTTCTTTTCCTGGACACCTCAATTGAATAGTCCCGCAATATGAGAATCCTTATCTCCCCCAAAAGAAAAGCGGGGGTTTGTGGGCACGATAAGCTTGCATCAATAGAGTCTTTTCAAAAATAATCCAGATACTTGACTACGACCGGCCGGGGGCCAACTTTTTTTGGGCCCTTCATGTTTGGCATTCTCGGCGGACCGATCCTATGAAGCACGCTCGACCTTAGCGGACGTTCCATTCCCAGCCTAGTGGTATTTCCTTTTGCGCAGATATCATGGGATGTTTGAGAGGGACTGACTCACTCAGCCCTATGATTCTGAGATTGTTCCTCCTCGGAACGGTTCTCTAAGTCCTCTACTTTCTCCTGCAGATACACTGTACGCTTGGTTAGTCGTTCCATCGTACTTCACAACCCTACAACATCACCTCCACTCCACCCACACTCTCCTCCATCTAATGAATTTTTTTTTGGCTTGTGTAGACACCATCGGCTTGTATGGCCGCTACCCCACGCGGGTAACCGCAGCTTTAACGGAAGATGTGATCGTAGCTTCAAATGATGCAAAAATGTCTGGGGCTAGGAGTCTTGCCACAGTAATAGCCATGCTCTTACATGAAATATTGAGTCCTGGGAACATCTCCTCCAGCTCCCCTCCCCCTTCCTGAGCACCCTGTATTGCTTGGGATGTCCGCTGTATGAGTGGGAGTTCTGCCTGGGAGCTGCTGGATGGCTGCTGAGTGTTGTGGCCCCCTCCCTGTACCTCCACCGTTGCTGGCTGCCGCTGTTCTTCCTCCTCCTCAGTGTCTGTAGCTGCTGCTGGCATGTTGCTGCGGCCGCTCCGAGTGGCGCGCAGGGGATTGGGCGCCATCTTGGATCGCAGTGTCCAGGTCTGTTCTTTTTATTTCTGCTGCACAAGGGCTCGCCGCTCCGATTTTACCGCAGGCAGCGGTACGGGGGTGTTCTCGGCGCCGATGGCACTAAGAAGTGCCGTTATTGAAGCTGGTATGCCGCGGGGGAGCCCGTTAGAGACGGAGCGAGGCAGGAGCTCCTAGTCTCTGCTGCCGGCCATGCACGCGCCGGAACCGGAAGTCCCAGAGAGGAGTATTATACAGTATATTATATAGAGGGGAGTATTATACAGGGAGGAGTATTATACAGTATATTATACAGGGGGAGTATTATACAGTATATTATATAGAGGGGAGTATTATACAGTATATTATACAGAGAGGAGTATTATACAGGGAGGAGTATTATACAGTATATTATATAGAGGGGAGTATTATACAGTATATTATACAGGGGGAGTATTATACAGTATATTATATAGAGAGGAGTATTATACAGTATATTATATAGAGGGGAGTATTATACAGTATATTATATAGAGGGGAGTATTATACAGTATATTATATAGAGGGGAGTATTATACAGTATATTATATAGAGGGGAGTATTATACAGTATATTATACAGAGGAGTATTATACAGTATATTATACAGAGAGGAGTATTATACAGTATATTATACAGAGGGGAGTATTATACAGTATATTATATAGAGGGGAGTATTATACAGTATATTATATAGAGAGGAGTATTATACAGTATATTATACAGGGGAGTATTATACAGTATATTATACAGGAGGAGTATTATACAGTATATTATACAGGGAGGAGTATTATACAGTATATTATATAGAGGGGAGTATTATACAGTATATTATACAGGGAGGAGTATTATACAGTATATTATATAGAGGGAGTATTATACAGTATATTATATAGAGGGAGTATTATACAGTATATTATATAGAGGGAGTATTATACAGTATATTATATAGAGGGAGTATTATACAGTATATTATACAGGGGAGTATTATACAGTATATTATATAGAGGGAGTATTATACAGTATATTATACAGGGGAGCATTATACAGTATATTATATAGAGGAGAGTATTATACAGTATATTATACAGGGTGAGTATTATACAGTATATTATATAGAGAGGAGTATTATACAGTATATTATACAGGAGGAGTATCATACAGTATATTATATAGAGGAGTATTATACAGTATATTATACAGGTGGAGTTTTATACAGTATATTATATAGAGGGAGTATTATACAGTATATTATACAGGGGAAGTATTATACAAGTAATATACATATTAGAGAGGAGTATAATAAAGTATAATATACAGGAGGAGTATCATACAGTATATAATATAGAGGATAAATATACAGTATATTATAAATATAGTAGGATTATAAAGTATATTATATACACTATATACAGATATTTATACATGTATATATATATTCAGGGGAGATTATACAGTATATTATATAGAGGGGAGTATTATACAGTATATTATACAGGGGGAATATTATGCAGTATATTATAATAGAGAGGAGTTTATATACAGTATATTATACAGGGTGAGTATCATACAGTATAGTATATAGAGGAGTATTATACAGTATATTATACAGGGGGAGTATTATGCAGTATATTATATAGAGGAGCATTATACAGTATATTATACAGAGAGGAGGATTATACAGTATATTATATAGAGGGGAGTATTATACAGTATATTATAGAGGGGAGTATTATACAGTATATTATAAAGAGAGTAGTATTATACAGTATATTATACAGGGTGAGTATTATACAGTATATTATATAGAGAGGAGTATTATACGGTATATTATACAGAGGGAGTATTAAACAGTATATTATATAGAGGAGTATTATACAGTATATTATACAGCGGGAGTATTATACAGTATATTATATAGAGGAGTATTATACAGTATATTATACAGGGGGAGTATTATACAGTATATTATACAGGGGATTATACAGTATATTATATAGAGTGAGTATTATACAGTATATTATATACAGTATTATACAGTATATTATACAGGGGTAGTATTATACAGTATATTATATAGAGGCGTATTATACAGTATATTATATAGAGTGAGTATTATACAGTATATTATATACAGGGAGTATTATACAGTATGTTATACAGAGAGGAGTACTATACAGTATATTATACATAGAGGAGTATTATACAGTATATTATACAGGGAGGAGTATTATACAGTATATTATATAGAGGGAGTATTATACAGTATATTATACAGAGGGGAGTATTATACAGTATATTATACAGAGGGAGTATTATACGGTATATTATACAGAGGGAGTATTATACAGTATATTATTATTATAGAGGGAGTATTATACGGTATATTATAGAGAGGGGAGTATGATACGGTATATTGTATAGAGGGAGTATTATACAGTATATTATACAGGGGGAGTATTATACAGTATATTATATTGAGGGAGTATTATACAGTATATCATATAGAGAGAGTATTATACAGTATATTATATACAGGGAGTATTATACAGTATATTATATAGAGCGGAGTATTATACAGTATATCATATAGAGAGAATATTATACAGTATATTATATAGTAGGAGTATTGTACAGTATATTATACAGAGGGGAGTATTATACAGTATATTATATACAGGGAGTATTATACAGTATAATATATAGAGGGAGTATTATACAGTATATTATACAGGGAGGAGTATTATACAGTATATTATATAGAGGGAGTATTATACAGTATATTATACAGAGAGGAGTATTATACAGTATATTATATAGAGGGGAGTATTATACAGTATATTATATAGAGGAGAGTATTATAAAGTATATTATACAGAGGAGACTCATATTATATCAGTATATATAAATATTATATACAGGGAGTATTATACAGTATAATTATACAGAGAGGAATATTATACAGTATATTAATATAAGACGAGTAATATACAGAAAATTTTACAGTATATTATATAAGAGGAGAGTATTATACAGTATATTATACAGGTGAGTATTATACAGTATATATATATAGAGAGGAGTATTATACGTAATATTATACAGGGGAGTATTAAACAGTATATATATAGAGGCGTAACATTTTACAGGGGTATATAGTATAATATGGGGAGTATTATACAGTAATATATACAGGGGATTATAGTACAGGTAATATTATATAAGAGTGAGTATTATACAGTATATTATATAGAGTAGAGTATTATACAGTATATTATACAGGGGAGTGTTTATACAGTAATATTATATAGAGGAGTATTATAAAGTATATATACTAGGAGTCAGTATATTATACAAGATAAATTTATATAGAGAGGAGTATTATACAGTATATTATACAGGAGGAGTATTATACAGTATATTATACAGAGGGGCGTATTATACAGTATATTATACAGAGGGCAGTATTATACAGTATATTTTATAGAGAGGAGTATTATACAGTATATTATACAGGGGGAGTATTATACAGTATATTATATAGAGGAGTATTATACAGTATATTATACAGGGAGGAGTATTATACAGTATATTATACAGGGGGAGTATTATACAGTATATTATATAGAGGAGAGTATTATACAGTATATTATATAGAGGAGAGTATTATACAGTATATTATACAGGGTGAGTATTATACAGTATATTATATAGAGGGGAGTATTATACAGTATATTATACAGGGGGAGTATTATACGGTATATTATACAGGGGGAGTATTATACAGTATTTTATATAGAGGAGCATTATACAGTATATTATACAGAGAGGAGTATTATACAGTATATTATACAGGGGGAGTATTATACAGTATATTATATAGAGGGAGTATTATACAGTATATTATATAGAGGGAGTATTATACAGTATATTATATAGAGGGGAGTATTATACAGTATATTATACAGGGGGAGTATTATACGGTATATTATACAGAGGGAGTATCATACAGTATATTATATACAGGGAGTATTATACAGTATATTATACAGAGAGGAGTATTATACAGTATATTATATAGAGGGGAGTATTATACAGTATATTATACAGGGGGAGTATTATACAGTATATTATATAGAGGAGAGTATTATACAGTATATTATATAAAGAGGGAGTTCTATATATTAACAGTAATATCATATTACTACAGGGAGTATTATACAGTATATTATACGAGAGTGTATCAAATAACAGTATAATTATATAGAGGAAGTCTAATTAATACGGGGTTTGTATATTATACAGGGGGTATTAAACAGTATATTATATAGAGGCGTACTATACAGTATATTATACAGGGGGAGTATTATACAGTATATTATACAGGGGATTATACAGTATATTATATAGAGTGAGTATTATACAGTATATTATATAGAGGAGTATTATACAGTATATTATACAGGTGGAGTTTTATACAGTATATTATATAGAGGAGTATTATACAGTATATTATACAGGGGAAGTATTATACAGTATATTATATAGAGGGAGTATTATACAGTATATTATACAGGGGAGCATTAAACAGTATATTATATAGAGGTACTATTATCCAGTGTTTTATATAGAGCTGAGTATTATACAGTATATCATATACAGGGAGTATTATACAGTATATTATATAGAGTATTATACAGTATATTATACAGAGAGGAGTATTATACAGTACATTATATAGAGGGGAGTATTATACAGTATATTATATAGAGGGGAGTATGATACGGTATATTGTATAGAGGGAGTAGTATACAGTATATTATATAGAGGGAGTAGTTTACAGTATATTAAACAGAGGGAGTATTATACGGTATATTATAGAGAGGGGAGTATGATACGGTATATTGTATAGAGAGAGTATTATACAGTATACTATATAGAGAGGAGTATTATACAGTATATCATATAGAGAGAATATTATACAGTATATTATATACAGGGAGTATTATACAGTATATTATATAGAGTGGAGTATTATACAGTATATTATACAGGGAGGAGTATTATACAGTATATTATAGAGGGAGTATTATACAGTATATTATACAGAGGGGAGTATTATACAGTATATTATATACAGGGAGTATTATACAGTATATTATATAGAGGGAGTATTATACAGTATATTATACAGGGAGGAGTATTATACAGTATATTATATAGAGGGAGTATTATACAGTATATTATACAGAGGGGAGTATTATGCAGTATATTATATACAGGGAGTATTATACAGTTATACAGGAGGATATTATACAGTATAGTATATAGAGGGGAGTATTATACAGTGTATTATATAGAGTATTATACAGTATATTATATACAGGGAGTATTATACAGTATATTATACAGAGAGGAGTATTATACAACTCACAGAAAAAAGAGATAATAGGAATATAGAAAACCGTCTCACAGATCAAAAGAAAAATTCCTAAAATAATAATCTTTAATAGATATGCATTAAAATAATTATCCTTTATACATAAAAATGGCCTAACACATATAGCCACTATACAAATATGCAACTGTATATTATAAAGTACCCGGTGTATACAGTACCAAACATACAAAAGCAAGTGGACATGTCCAGCAAATCACAGCAAAAAAGACATTGTACCAAATAGCTATTAGCAGGGAGAAGTGCCCCTATAAGAGGGAGGAAAATGTGGTCAAAAACTCACGGTTCTGAAGACCTTGTCACAGTAGACTCCGTTGCCCCATTGGACCAGTGTATACCATATAATAGAAAAAGCACTATCGCTATCACTAAACTAGTGCTATCCAGACAGAGCACTCGCCCCGAAAAGGGCGACCCCACCTCTCGGCGACTCACCCTAACTAACTAAATTATACAGTAACAAACATAAAGAACACAGACATAAGTCCCGACGCGTTTCCCCAAGATTGGTTCATCAGGGGATAATTAATTATAATCTGTGATGAGAGATGATGATGGTCCAAAGTGATGGCATGATGAGGCCATAAGTAAGTGTCAGACAGTATATCACTTATATACCCACCCCTATTAACCAAATAAACTACTCAGCCAATCCAATCCACTTTACTCACCAATGATACAGGAGCAAAGTCCTTGCACATGCTCAATAGCAAAACAAAGACGCCAAACACCACATGATTCCGCCGTGCCTCCCGTTACCAGCCACCAAACCGGAAGTGAACAAAAACAGGAAGTGCAACCCGGAAGAGTGGCAAACCGGAAGCGCAAACCGGAAGCGGGCAAACCGGAAAACGTCAAAAAAGCAAACCGGGAAGCGACAAACCGGAAGCTCAAACCGAGGAAGCGACCACAAACGGAAAGTAATTGCACTTCAGCACGTGCGACCCAAATAGGAAACTAGACCTGGAACGAGAGCAAAATGCTGCACGCGCTCCCGTCCCCGCCGCGCAACTAGCAAACAGGTGCAACGGCGGCGCACTCGGGCGCCCAACTATACAGATAATGCGTTTGGACACAATAGCATAATGGGTGACCCAAGTAACAACAGGAGGCTTTATCACTCAGACTCAAATAATCGAGTGCACAAGTTAGATAAATAATCCAATGGATTTTTTAAATTGTTTTTATTAACATTAATCCTTGACATATACAAAGTGAAAGTAGCAATTACAAATAGTATCATAAAATCTTTCCACTACAAATATTATATCAAAAATACAATATGAATCATTTTAGCCAAGGACGAATGTTATTTTTCCTTTTCTTTTTTGTTTTTCTAGTTTCTAATCAAAAAACATAGTAAAACATTGACACAGTCCCTATGAATATAAATTACAGTAACGTTAACTGCTCATTTACGACTTTGTTAGCAAGAATCTAATCGAAATCAAACCCAATTTTTTAACTTCTAATGCTGCATGTTATCTCATCTCCACCTGTGTCTATAAACATTATGCCTCAGTTGCGCGGCTCCCCCACTCCCCGCCAGTGCATAGAGCGGAGCTGCGCTTTTGCTACCCCGAAGGGCCCACTATAAACCCATCCCAGTATCTATAATTTTGTATCTCTACGAGCAGATTCCAGTGCTTGTGATTTCTTGCCTATGAACCACCTTCTGTCTCAGATCTATGGGATCAGGCACCCGCCAGTTGTCTACCCTGTACCATAAAGTTTGTCGTCAAAACATCTGCTTAATATTGACCCTTAATATCCGACGGCAATGTGTTTATCATATTCTTCCCAAAGCTCAAGAAAACTTCCTCACTCCTTTTTCTTATCTCAAGGCGCCTCTACCCAAATCCATGTGCATAAGGAAAATCAAGTTTACTTTTAAATAAGTCCAGAGTGGACCACGGGCTGAAGGCCATAACCTGCAGGATAGCTTTGCGCGCTGCCCAGCTGCCACTGACTGTAGTATCCTTTTATATCCCCCGGTTGTTTTCTTGTCCCTTCTCGTTTCACAATTCCAAAAAACGCCCATGAAGAACTTAAGCAACTAAAAGGACACATTTCAGGGAAAGTGTTCATATACTGTTATATGAAGACCAAAAACTCCCGTATAAAAGGGGCAATCCACTAGTCTAAAAGAAAATAGGTCCGCTCTGGCGATCCAACAACTGAAGCAATTGTCATTTTGGAACCTAGCCCATGTACGGGGGAATACGATAAATTGTCCCCTAATCGGTGTAAGACTAGGCAAATTGCGTCCACCCAGTCAGAAAACATCTCAACGTAAGCAAGGCAGCCCGTCAGAAACTTATAAGTCCCTCAGCTAGTGCTTCAAGTAACATATCCTGGGGATATTATCAGCGTCTTCATTTCCTGACCCCCCATCTAGCTATGGCCAAAGCGCTTGTCTGTCAAATCCATAGTCCTCTAAAAAGATACTTATAAGCGACCGACAGTCTTGCTGAGCTTTGGTGGAGGTGCATAGAACACACGTCAAAAACCGTATCCAGTCATCAAGGTTTTGGAGGGTGCCGCTTCAACATCTGTATATAGACTATGATACCTGGCAGGTAGTTAAAAACAGAATCGGTGTTTATAGGGTAAAGGCTTTTGTAGTTCCGAGATAGAATTAATATCTGTCTTAATGTCGGTATGTTACTAAATGGTTCACTTGGTGTCCACGCCTAGTCCTGTGCCATATTCCTAAAAGTTATGTGTGCTTTCCTCCCTGGAAATTGAGGGGTATTACGTAGTGAGAGATAAAGATGGAGAGTAGCTCTGGGTTCAGGATTTTTAAGTTGCCAAATCTTTCGCCATGCCCTCCATATCAGCAAAAGCAGCTGACCTCCTTCAACCGTCTAGGGGAAGCTCTCCATAGGGTAAATGCAGGAAATTAATGAGGCGACATGCCGTGCAATTCCTTCCTGATCTAGTGAACTATCTGTGAATGTACTGTCGTCAGATTGCAATCCATTCTGTCATAACACGGCCCAAAGCCGCCTTATTATAAAGGCGAATATTGGGAAATCCTAGGTGCCCCAGTACCTGGCGCTGTTGTAGCACCATTAGAGGGATACGGCATATTCCTAGAGTATCCATATGAAATTGACTATATTGCGCATTGATTTGCTTCTCATCCACCGTCCGCAGATATATCGGAAGCAAGGTGAAAAATATACAAGAGGCGCGGGGAGTTCTACCATTTTAATTAAATTACTGTCTCCCTTTGTGTGAAAGACAGCGGGAGGTCGGCCACATTTTTTCATAGGTTTGCAACCAATTCCCCAGAGTATCTGGACAATTTTGAATCGTTTAATTTATTTGTGGCGTGAACACATTAGGTCAGCCATAGGTACCCCCCTAGGTTATATTCATAACCGAGCTGCACCATCTGATCTGAATGAACCCCTCGACCAGAGCTGCTCATGCAGGGCCTTTCAGGAGCATAGATATGCCCTCTGCTTTTTGATCCACATTGATCGTGTAACCAGACATGGTATCACAACTTTCACCATATCAGTCCATGATAGGAGTTAGATTCTGCTGGGTTCCTGATCCAATAGGAAGAAGTGTCATCCAGCAATTGCTGTGACCCTGAGCTCCCTGACCTGGGGACAAAACACCTGCGTATTAGTTTGGCGATTGAAGTTATATGATTTAACGGAGGGGTCTATGGACCCCAAATTAAATAACAATGGTGAGAGCGGACATCCCTGCATAGCTTTCTCATATAGAGGTCTATGGACTGGGAAAGCTGCTTTGTTAATAAGCAAGGTCAGTCTGTGGTCGTAGGGAGCGCATATGGGTGCGAGGAATCCTACGAAGAAGGTTCCCAAATCCGCGTCTTGAAAGAGTGGCACCAAAATGAACAAGGAGACCTTGTCAAAGGCCTTTTCGGGCAATCCAGCCTAAGAATCAATGGACACACGGGTGCGTGCTCCAACCGCGCCTGAGCCGCAATGGTCCACTGGTAGCTGTTCTAACAGTTTTTTTGTATAGTTCCTATCGGCTTATAAAGCCATTCTGTGCGGGATGTATTATGGTCGGCCAAAAAGGTTGCATCCTGGCAGGCCATAAACTTTGCTAAAAACCTTATAGTACCAGATGTCAGCAGTAGAATGGTCTGTAAATTTAGCAAAGTAGGGTCTATTCTTGGGTTTTAACAGTAGTTATCATGCGTGAGTCGTAAAAAGCATCTACCTCCTTTAGATTGGAAATAAATGTCATTATAAAGCCTTCGCAGTTGTGGGGAGATTCTGCGTCTTAACATTTTATAAAATTCTGTGGAAAGCCGTCCGGTATACTCCCCGGGTTTTCCCATTCGCCAGCCCTCTCACACCCACACTGTGTGTCCGCACCTCTTCCTCTGTGATCTCGGCCTCCGAGAAGAGACTCTCTGTTCTTCTGAGATCTCTGTAAAAGATAACCTATACCAAAAAGGACGTCACCCTCTGAGCATTCAAATGGATCTGCTCCATAAAGTGTGATTCATAGAAGTCTACGAATTTCTTTCTCAATAATCCTCTGTTCTGTCAGGATAGCCCTGAAGAAGGTGTATTTTATTGCCGCAATTAGGCGGTTTACTACGGCCACGTTTTGCTGTGTTCACCAAAATTTTTGCGCCATTCTATTACCTACCCCATCGATAATCATTGTGTTTCCGTTGCCAGTTAAATTGGCCTTCTCTCGCTTCCCCCTGGAGTAAACTTGTTCAACAAATTTTTGTGCTTCCGTAAAACGTTGTTGATTTGCGGCCGAGGGATCTACGGAGAATCTATTCTGATGGTTGACGTAGACTGGAAGCAGTTTCCTGAAATTTCTTTTTTGCGCTATACTTTCATGTTAACATAGCTAATGAATTATGGCCCCGCGGCATAACCGCCTTCGCTGTCTCCCACAGAAGAGGGGAATTCTGCGCATGTACCCGGCTTATGTCTTTCAGGAACGGCATCCAGTGCGTCTTAAGAAAGTCCCTAAAATCATCAGACTGATGGAAGTGTAAGGCCGGAAATCTCCAGAACTCGTGTCCCTAGGCAGAGGTTTGGGTCCCCCCATAGATAGTACGTATGGGTAGCCGTGATCAATATCAGACTATCGGTAATATATTCTGCGTAGTGACGGCTTGTGATACATGGACGTAGAAACCAGGCCAATGTCTATACGGGGAAAATGACTTGTGGACTGAAGAATTAGAAGGTATATGTGATACGCGATGTTGGGTTGACCGACCGCCCTCCAGTAGTCAAATACTTCATGTCTACTGACCAAAATCCTCCAGTGGAGAGCCCCTGGTGTTTTTCCCTGTTTGGGGTGTTTGACCTATCAATTCTGGAATCAAGTACCGTGTTAAAGTCTCCCATCACTATAAGGTTAGAATGCGGTTTCATAGTGATAAAATCTGTAAGATGGGTAAAGAATTCTCGTCCCCCTCCACATGGTGCATAGACATTGCACAATGTATATGTGGTGTTTGCAATACGTGCTCTCACGTATATAAATCTACTGTCAGGGTCAACAAACTGATCCTCCACAGACTGTATCGTCCCCTCCCTAAAGTATATCGCCACCCCTCTGGATTTTGAGTGGTAGTTCGCCAAGATTGGCGCATCTAACCAGGGGGCTTTAATTGGGATAAACCTGTCTTTTTGCCAGTGTGTTTCTTGCAGGAAAAACACATCTGCCCTTGAGCGCTTCATGTGTGTCACAACCTGCCGTCGCTTCTCTGGGATATTTAATCCTGCCACATTCCAAGATATCAGTTTAAGTGGCGCTGCCGAAGACTCAGCCCCACCTTCCACGTTAGGACCACTCATCCTGTGTCCCAGTGTGGAAATTGCAGGAGCGAGTATATCGCAGGCCGAGAGACACGAGAGGCGTCCCAGCGAGCGCCCCCGTGTTCCCTATCTAGCGGGGAAGTGAGAGCCACGCACCCCCCCAGCGAGCCACATCTTCCAACCCTCCCACCCATCTTGTCTAAAACTAAGGAGAATACACCGCAATTAACCAAATCAAAGATTTGGCAGGCCCTATAAACATTTGGCTCAGTTTTGAAAAACCAATAAGCTTACAACGAAGAATTTGACTAACTTTTCAAGAGCTTCAGCCCCAGGAGTGGGGCGCTCCCCCCACCATTCTTTTATGTTCCAATTAGCACATAATAAGCCAGAATGACATCATAACATAATCCCCCCTCCCTTTTAAACAAGAACTGCCCCCAAAGAAGAACGGTAAAAGGAAGGGGTGTTTTTTGGAGGAGGGGGGGAAAGGAAGCAAAGGTTAAACAATGCATTTACAAAAACTTGTGAAATTTCCCCATTTAACTTAAGACCGGTAAAGTCCCGGAAAGCCCCCCACGGGCCCTTTTTCCCCTCTACCCGGGGGCGTTTGGGGAAGGGGAGTTCCTTTGCGTCCCGGGCCTTCAGGAGATTTTTTGCCATTCTCCAGCACCCTTAATAGACAGCTGGAAAAACGTACCCCTTCTCATTAGGGCGGCAGACCGGATGAAAGGCTTTGCTTTTTTTGTGGATTTTCAAGAAAAGTCCGGAATATTGAATCGCTCTTCTCTACCCCAGCCCCATTTTTTGGGATGCTTTTAGGAATCTCCTTTAATTGTCCAGTTTTAAAATTTGGGCGACCCCCGGGCGAGGCCTGTTCCCCTGTCTCCTGCTTGCCCTGCGGTAACCCTCTCTATAAGGAGAGGATCCCTTGCGTGTCTGGGGCCCACGCGTGGCCGGGGTTCGTCGTCGGGTATGTACAAGTGAGTCCACGGATGGCCTCTGGTCCCCCAAAATTCTGGGGTTTATTTGCGACTGCGCGGTTCTAAAATCGCAATTTATTTTTTGCAGACTTCATCAGGGTTTGTTACGGGGATGTTGCCCCGCGGTCTAGTGATCGTTTTCAACAATTCCAGTGCGAGTTTCTAGCTCCACTTTTTTGTTGTTATAGTTATCGGGCCAATCCGCATTGATTGAAGTTTTGCTTTATGTCCACCTCTTTCCAAGCAGGGAAGCAACTTGGGACACCTCCAAACCATCAATAAAATTTTGCGAAGTAGCATCTATGGCCGGGGGCGGCCTCCAGGGGGGGACCCCATGGTCTTGGGGGCAGCCCCAAACCCAGGATGGGGGGCGTTGGCGCCAAGTAGCAGAAAGCTTCTGTTGTGTTTTAGTTTGAGCTTGGGTTTTTTTTGAGGTTTTCTGAATTTTCAGCAACTGGTATTTTACTGCAGCCGTTTTTTTAGAACGCGTGCGTTCAGGGGGTGGCAGAGGTTTTTAAATTTGTCCATAAAATTTTGTTTCTCGTGACGCTTTCAAAGATTTGGGTTGCAGACGAAATCTTTTTTCAGTCTTCCAGGGTCCATTGTTTAACGTAGGGTGGGGGTCATATAAGCGCAATATTGTGTACTTAACATAGGGGGGGGCCCCAGTTTTCTCAAACCCCGCACATCAGTCTAACAGTATTTTGCAGCAGAGGCGGAAGCCGACAAAGGGGCGCAATCATTGTTAACACAAGATGGCAGACTATCCCCGGTTCAGCACTTCTGCCCGGGACCACGCTATTGATACAGCAAGTTAGTACAAAGAGCGCCCCCTCCTGGACAAAAGCGTCCCCGCAGTCCAATAATTTCAATTAACCATTTTTTTCCCAAGGGGGGGGATGAAGCAGGGAAAGGGGTAACAGAGGAGGGGCCCCCTCCCTTTAGCTATGCTTAATAGTTTCCCCTAGTAAGGGCTGCAGGTCATGTGCTGGGGTTTAGACAGTATCCTGGGGCAAGTAAGTCCCCCCTTTTTGGGGGCCCGGCAAATTTCCCCAGTTTATCTGGCAAGGAGGGGAAATGGGGCTCCAGCTCTCTGCTCTGTTTATGGGGCTTGCAGGCGTCTCTCCACGGGCAGAGAGATTGTAGCCT
The DNA here is from genome assembly GCA_025379985.1 of Phyllomedusa bahiana. NCBI lineage: Eukaryota > Metazoa > Chordata > Amphibia > Anura > Hylidae > Phyllomedusa > Phyllomedusa bahiana. Next base: position 19,574 of record JAODAL010050143.1, read on the forward strand.
CAGAGTCCGGAGTCTGTCCGTCTGGGCACTGTGGCCCCCCCCCCCCGGTGATAGTATTCACAGTTGTGTCTGTATATAATTCTCGCTGTGGTGCAGGCTCCGGGTCTCCTATTGCGCCCGCTCCAGCTGAGGGCTCCCGTGCCGGTCACCAGTCCGGGCGCGCAGCGGCAGTGTCTGCTCAGGGGCCTCGCTCACCCCAGCTGCCGCGAGTTCTGTCATGGCTCCCGGCGCCGATCTCTGCGCTCTCTGTCCGCGCGCTGTTGGTGGAAGCAGGTAAGCAAGGAGGGTGTCCCGGCTGGAGCAGTCCTGGCTTCTCTGGGCTTATTCTCGCCGCGGGGCCCTCCACACGTGCACCTAATCCTGCCGAGTCTTCCTGGCTGCCGGCGTAGTGTGTGTGGGATAGACTGCCGGTTCCTTCTCTGGTGCTCTCCGGAGTAGCTCCCGGCCAAGATGGCGGCCGCGGCCTTGCTTCTCAGGCTCTCGCGGCAAACTCTCCGCTACAGACTCCCGGGGTGTCTCCCTTCAGCCGTACACCGCATGTCAGGTGCCCTCGTACCTCTGTGGATGTTCTCAGTGATGTTTATACGCTTAGGGGCATGGATGGCTGTGGTATAAGCTGGATTGTACGGTCTCTTTCAGGAGCTAGCATAAAAGGCGGCCATGCTGGATGCCCCGCCCCCGGAAGTCCATAACTACCAATAGTTAAGGTTAAGTAAAATAAAGTGATGGGCAGTAAGACAAAAAAGATATAGAAATATTATATACTCTGACAGTATTGATAATAAAGAGACTATACCCAACACATGGTATGATATTCTCAACTGATTACCCTATCAACAGAATCCAAAGAAAAGGACCAAAAAAACAAAACAAAAAAACAAACCCTAAAAATTATAAAAAATTTTAAAAAAAAAAAACCCCAAAAATTGAGGTTTTCTTTAAAAACCATCGGGGGTCTTTAGTATGTAATCTAAAAACCCCCACTGGGTTTCTTTTTTAAAACAGTCTTTTACCCCACAATAAACCCCCTCAAAGGTGATTTCCTCCGGGACCTCAATGATCGAAATTTTTCGGGTGGGGTTTGTTTTAATTATTTGACATTCAATACTTTCACAGGGGGTTTTGATTTAAATCCAAAAGTCAGTAAGCTTGATTATAATATTTATTTAAAATTTCAAAGTTTTTACCTAAAACTTTTCTTGCTTTTTTAAAACTTTCCCCAAAGGGTAATGAAGTTTTTTTAGAATCACTTTTTTATATGACTTTTTTTCCCCCCAGTTTAAAGGGGTTAAAATCATTCAAATTTGGGAAAACCACCACTGTTCTGTTGTAATTAGGAAGGAGAAAAATAACCCTGCCCTTTAAAAAAAATTTTAAATGATTTATTCAACTAAAAAAATTAACAACATTACAGCAAAAAGTTATTTGCTTAGACATCCAGGGTTTTTTAAAACAAAATTTGGTTTAAAACAAAAATTATATATAAATTTTAAGAAATTTTAGACTGTAAACCCAGCCGACCATGAAAAGCTTAAATCCCCTGTCCCTGCCGTCCTCTTTAGCCCCACTTGTCGTCATCTTCATCACACCCTTCTTCTTTGTTCCTATTTCAAAATCTTGGAAAAGAAAAACAACCCTTTCCGCATTTTTGGTCTAAACCCCGATTTCTAATTTAAAATTAAAATGGGGCCCAAAAGGAAGAAATATTTTTTCCCCAACCCCTTTGCAAAGAAGCAACTGCTTTTAAAAAAGGAAATCTTTACTTAAAACACCCTCAAAAATCCAAGCGCTTAAGTGATTTCCCACCAGTTTACTCCCCCCCCTTTGACCTTCCAAAAAATATCTTCAGCAAAAAATTATATTTCTTAAAATGGTTTTCCCCCTTAGCCTAAAGGGTTTTTTTTATAGTGGCATTAAAGATGGATGATTGCTGGATCCCCCAGGGTCTTTGAAAACCCTCCTTTTCCTCAGCATTTTTTTTTTGGGGCCCCCGTTTTTGGGATTTTGACAATATTTGCCCAACAAATGAGCTGGAGTCAGTGCTTGTCCCTTTTGTTTACTGTTTGAAATTTTTAATTCTGTCCATGTGTATTTTGTTTTTAAGTGTTCACTCATTTTTCCTTCCAAATTTAAAAGCATCCCCCAATAAAACAGCTATTTTTCTTTTTATTTTTTTGAAAGCTTAAAGGAGATGGGGTTTCAGGAACTCACATTTTTTTCAACATTTTTTTAAAGCCCAATGTTGGGAGGATTTTGTCCGTGACAGTGCCATCTGTTTTATCTCGTTTTTCCCTTCACAAAGTGTCACCAGAATGGGGCCATTTTTTGATTTTACTGCTAAAAAAACTCCACCAAGATTTCCCCATCTAACATCTTGTGGGAGCGTTAGTTTGGGTTTTCCACCCATCCTTTTCAAGCTGCTGCAGCAAAATATTTTTTTACGGAAGTTTTTAGCAATTTTCAAAAAACATTAGCCTTTTATTTCTGGAACATTTAAAGGGCCCTTTGGCTAAGATGCAACAAATGAGCACTGCAACCATTTTGTTTTTTAGCACTTTGTATTCCCTCCCTGCTCTTCTAAATCTCTTCTTTTTCTTGGATAGTTTTTCAGCATTGTCAGTGACCAAACTGCCCTACTAGACATTTGAATTTTTGTTTTACAAAGTCGTTCTAGCTTTTTGCTGCCCACTTCTTGTAAGTATTCTGCTGTGTGTGCAATTTTCCCGACACCCTTTAGTTGTTTGTGCAAGGAAGACTTTAAAACCTTTTTCTGTTTGTAAAACAAGCACATTTCAAAAGGAGCATTGTGGAAATTTCTTCCCCCCATCAATACTTTTTGGGAAAAAATTTTTTCCCTCCCGAGCTGTTGCCCCATTGCTCCCCTTTCTCTTTCATACACTTTATCCAGCAGTGTCCCCGCAAATCAGCTTCTGGGTGGACTGAAAACCTGCCTCCCGTGACTGAAAACCCTATTAAAAGAAATGGGGCTTTTTCATCAGACGGAAAAGAAGAGTTTTGTTGCAAAAAATAAAAAATGGGCAATTTTTTAAACCATTAAACTCTTTTTTTAATCTGCAAGTTCCCTTTCACCAAAACCCATCTATGGTGGTTCCGGGGGTTTTTTCCTTTTCCCTTTTGGGGGATGGTGATTTTGTGGGGTGTTGGGGGGGTCCCCCCTTTATGTGCTGTAAGAAGCACTATCCGGGTGGAGAACTCTGAAAATTTTTAGGGAAAAGGAGATGGGGGGTCTTGGGGTGGATTTGTTTCCAGGGAACCATGAAATTCCCCTAAAAAAAAAAAGTAAAGCTGTTATTTTAAATTTTTTTTTCTACAAATTTCTGCTTATTGTAAAAACAAACATTTACTGCCCCAAAAGGAAGATTTGTTTTTCTTCATCCATTTCCCGCACCAAATGACAGTAAAATGCCCGTAAAAAGAAGAAATATATTTTTTTAAAACGTGACAGTTTCAGGGTTTTTGAAATAGGATTCAAAAAAAAATTTTTTTACCAAATGAAGCCCCCTTCCTGCTCAGAAATGTTTCTTTGTTCATCTTCATCACCCGCACTTCTCATGAATGTTGCCTCATATGCCGCCTCCAGGCTATGCCATCTCTTGTTTGCAATCGTTATGCATTTTGCACGCATGCCTGCCTTACCTATAGGCGAAGTGGAGCTTCATCAAATATTCCCAAACTGGGTTCTCTTTTACGGCCAGCTCCATTATAAGGAAAGAATGTAATAAACCTAGATCGTAAACACAAACAGATCCAGACTTGACTGTCTGTGGCTATGCTGGCAGAATTGTGCTCAAAGTTTTCACTTTCATTTCTTGTCCTGCTCGCCCTTCTCCTCCTCACACTTAGATTCACAACTTCTTCTTGTGTTGTGCAGATCTATTCCCACTCCAAACAATCAGAAACATATTGTCTAACTTCTTGGACTTAGGCACAGAAGGGGTTGATTCTGTATTGCATAGTTCGTGAACGGCTAGGAATTAAGTGTCTTTTTCTCAACCTCTGTTCATTGTTGAAACCATATTTCTAAGTTCTGTGAAGAAGAGGCTATGGACCTCAGCGAGTCAACATACAGTTTTGAGAACTGCGTAAGTAAAGCGAGGCGTCTGTGATAAATAGGAAGAGAAACTGCCCACTAATCCTCACAGAAACCTCTGAAGAGACCTTGAGGCATTTCTCGTGAATAGTTACACAAAACAGCCCTAAATTTCACGGAGTTAAACAACTCCTCTTTATCTCATGATGGAAGAACCTATTGTGCTTGTACGTAAAAGATTGTTTCCTCAAAAGCAGATTATTGAAAAAAAAATCCGATTTAAATCAAAAAAATATCCGATTCTAATTATCAAACATAAAACATCCGATTAAATCATAAAAATTCCGATTTTTTTTTTTTGATTTTTTTTTAAAACAACATTGATTTTTTATCCACCCTTGTCATGTCGACAGCTATCCGTGTATCTCTCTTATTGCCTAAAGTCCCCTAGAAGCTCGCCAACTCGTCTTCTAAATTTCTCTTTGTATTTCCAACAAACTAAGCGGGGTAAGTACAACTGCATATAAAAATGACTCCTTCACTCTAACAGTTGGAAAAATCTCTCTTCACAACTGTACGATCTGAATTATAATCAGTGAAAGTCTATGACTGCTCAATAAATGGACAGGCCACACAGTTGTCCCCACACCTAAAGGTACATGGTTTTTGTCGATCCAACCAGGTCCATTTTTTTTAGGAGGACATATAAACTATGCACCAGTCAATCCTCAATGATCTTCCTTTTCCGAATTAATCTGAGAGAAAATCAGGAGGACAACTTTTTAAATCCAGATCTGACCTCAACATCCCCATGTATCAAGAAATACACGTCTCTCGCTAATTCGTCGGACCCCCCGCCCTGATCAAATTTTGCCGACGATCCACAAAACAGATCGTACATTTGTGGAAGAGAGAATTTTTCCAACTGTAAAAGTGAAGGAAGTCATGTATTTATGCAGTTGTACTTGCCCGTTAGGATATGTTGGAAAGCCTAAGAGACAATTAAAGACGAGTTGGCGAGCATCTAGGGACATTAGGCATAGAAAGTACACCGAAACTCTGACAATGTATGTGAATGTCATAATAATGATCCAACACAACCTGAAATTTATCGTATCAATTGATGTCGTTGATGTGTGAAATCACCTCTAGGGGGTGATTTGATATACAAACCTGCTTTAAAAAAGAAACCGAGTGGGATATTCAGGAATTACATACTAACGACCCCTGATGGTCTTAACGAAAACCTGCAATTTGGCTGTTTTATATAATATTTTTCTTATTTTTAGTTTTTTTTTATATTGTTCTTATTATTGGTTCTTTTTCTTGGATTCTGGTTGATATGGTAATCAGTGGAGAGAATATCATACCATGTGTGTTTGGGTATAGTCTCTTTATTCTCAATCCTGTCAGTAGTGTATAATAATATTTCTATAATCTCTTTTTGTCTTACAGCCCATCACATTTATTTTACTTATAGTGACCTTTAACTATTGTATTTTATATCCATTGGATTAATTAACTAACCTTGTGCTCGTCGATATTGATTCTGAAGATAAGCCTCCTGTTACATGGTTCACCATGATGCTATTAGTTTCCAACGTAATATCTGTATAGTTGGGGCGCCCTAGTGCTCCCTTGCACGGTATTGCTAGTTGCGTGGTCGGGGACCGGGGCGCGTTTGCACTCGTTTCGCCGTCTAGTTCCTATTTTGGGGGCGCACGTGCCTGAAAGTTGAAATTACTTCCGGTTTGCACTTCCGGTTTGTCCCGCCTCCGGTATTTCACTTCCGGTATGTCGCATATCCCGTTTTGACGGAACTTCCGGCTTGTCGCTAGTCCGGTTTGTCGCCTACCCGGTTTGTCACTTCTGGTTTGGTGCTGTGCCACGGACAGGTACGCTGACCATGAGGTTGTTTGTGGCGTCTTTGTTTGCTATGAGCATGTGCAGCACTTTACTCCTGTATCATTGGTGATAAAGTGGCATTTGGACTGGCTGAGTAGTTTATTTTGGTTACTAGGGGGGTAATATAAGTGATATACTGTCGGGGCACTTACTTATGGCCTCATCATGCCATCCTGGACCATCATCATCTCTCATCACAGATTATTAATTATTATCCCCTGATGAACCATATCTTGGGGAAACGCTCGGACTTATGTCTGTTCTTTATGTTTGTTACTGTATAATTTAGTTAGTTAGGGTGAGTCGCCGAGAGCTGGGGTCCCCCTTTTCGGGGCAAAGTGCTCTATCTGGATAGGACTAGTATAGTGATAGCGATAGTGCTTTTTCTATTATAATGGTATAACTGGTCCAATGGGGAAGGGGAGTCTACTGTGACAAGGTCTTCAGAACCGTGAGTTTTTGACCACATTTTCCTCCTCTTATAGGGGCACTTCTCCTGCTAATAGCTATTTGGTACAATGTCTTTTTTGCTGTGATTAGCTGACATTGTCACTTTTTTTTGTATTAGGTCTAATATACACCGGGTACTTTATACATATACAGTTGCATATTTGTATAGTGGCTATATGTGTGAGGCCATTTTTATTATATAAAGGTAATTATTTTAATGCATATCTATTAAAGATTATTGTTTTAGGAATTTTTCTTTTGATCTGTGGAGACGGTTTTCTATATTCCTATTTTATTATCTCTTTTTTCTGTGAGTTGTTCTAAAAATTGATATGGCTGGTTTCCTCTCAGGACCAATTAAGAGACCAATGGAAGCTGAAGCAAAAAAAGTTTTTTCGGATAGTGAAGTGATTTCCGATAGCACCATTGATATCAAAGTATCATTTAAAGAATGTTGATAACATATAAAGTATAACATTAGATCCTGGGGGGAGACTCGGGTTCTGGAGAGCTATATTAGGCCAACATCGTCCCTAGAGGACTTAGGGGAATATATTACAGTTGCTAGAGGTGTTCGGTGCTTTTTTAGTCTAAATGGGAAGAGGAGCTGCATGAGAGCTCCATACGTTTGATGCATTTTATTTTTAGAGGAAGAAAACTCCACTTTAGAAATTTCAACCAAAAACTGCAGGAAAAAAATTGATGAAACACTCAAGTTTAAAACACCCCCGACTTTGGTAGAACAAATACTTTAGAGCAATATCAAAAAAAAATCAAAGTGCTCTGAAAAATAGAAAACACAAACAATATATAAAAGACCTACAGGAATTCAAAGATAAAAAGGCCTAAAGATACAAGGAGGGACGATAATAGTTCTTCTTCAGATATTGAGTCTTCAGATACTGATATCCAGGCAGTAGAAAAATCAAGGAGAGGAAGATGGAATACATCCCCACGAGGTTATTATGGTGCTCCATCCTCCTCTGGTGGTTATTATGGTGCTCCATCCTCCTCTGGAGGTTATTATGGTGCTCCATCCTCCTCTGGAGGTTATTATGGTGCTCCATCCTCCTCTGGTGGTTATTATGGTGCTCCATCCTCCTCTGGTGGTTATTATGGTGCTCCATCCTCCTCTGGTGGTTATTATGGTGCTCCATCCTCCTCTGGTGGTTATTATGGTGCTCCATCCTCCTCTGGTGGTTATTATGGTGCTCCATCCTCCTCTGGTGGTTATTATTGGGCCCATCCTCTGGTGGTTATTATGGTTTCTCCCCCTCCTCTGGGGTTATTATGGTGCTCCTTTCCCCCTCTGGAGGTTTATTATGGTGCTCCTCCCTCTGTGGTTATTATGGGCTTCCATCCCCCTCGGGTTATTATGGCCCATCCTCCTTGGGGTTATTTTGGTGCTCCACCCCCTCTGGGGGTTTTTATGGGTTTCCCTCCCCTCTGGTGGTTTTTAGGTGCTCCATCCTCCCCCCCTGGGGTTTTATGGTGCTCCATCCTCCTCTGGAGGTTATTATGGTGCTCCCCTCCTCCCTGGGGGGTTATTATGGTGCCCACCCCCTCTGGGGGTTTATGGTGCTCCTTTCCCCCTTGGGGTTATTATGGTGCTCCCTCCTCCCGGAGGTTATTTGGTGCTCCATCCCTCTGGGGTTATTATGGTG